>JZLH01S0334500.1:1235-11320 GCA_001188425.1 Eucidaris tribuloides | reverse complement strand
TTTTGAAGTTGTTTTTCAAGATAAATCCTAAATGCATGATTACCCTTGGGAACAATAATTGAGTTATGTTGGTTTTCAACCAATAACAATTGCTTAAGAAGCCTTTGCATATTGGGAAACTTAAGGAGAATTTACTAAACTTGTCATAATCATAAAGAATAGTAGGTACAATAGGTGATTTCAAGTTTGGTGTTGAAATGTGGTGTTGGTGTTGTAAGAACACGTACACTGGCTATAACACCGTACTTGAAGTCAGGCCTGGTGTCGGGGTTGACCTCGGAAAATATGATGTACTTCCTGTAGTTCGTGTTGACGCTGGTGTTGAATATCGTCTGCTGAACCGAGTACCGTGGTTGGTGTTTGTGATTTACGTGTAATTTTCCCATTCGTCAACACTAAACCCTAGGGTTTAGGAAATTTGTGAATTCAAGTTCAGTGTTGGTGTTGGTCGTGGTGGTCGTTTTATTGACAGGGCTAACATGCGTGTGTGTGTTGGCTATGGAGAAGCTTCACCGTGCGACGCAAACCGCTGAAAGTACCTTTTCCCCTTAAAAAATTTACATAATTTGCCAAATTGAAATAAACTTTCGTATAGGAATATAGAAAAGCAACTTGCCTTTCACAAGTTTCAGATTCATACAAGATTTCTGGCTGGCAGTATTGATTTGGTGTCATTTTTTAACATTTGTCCAAAAATTTCGGCCATCGGAGTAACTTCCAGCCAACGCCATGAATCACACGTGACGTCACTCGGTGCTATGGGATCGAAAGTGCAATCGGTATCGTCTGCTTAAACCGAGCTCAGTGTTGGAGCTCGGTTTAGCAAACGATTTTGTTTCTTCAACACCAACACTAACACCAACACCAAACTTGAAATCACCCACTGTCTCAAAACTCAAGTTTTAGTACTTGTTGTATGTGAGGCGGGCCTCGAGGCCAAATTCTGGTGACTTCAGTCTTGGTCTTGGTCATAGTCACCTGTACAAACCCTATGAAAAGGTTGTGTTTTGGGGGCAGCCTCAGTTTTGGAACCTGCGGTCATAGAGAATTTAAACTCTGATTACTGATAATTTCTAAAATTATAATAATTTGGCAATATTTACGTAAACAAATAGTTCTGGTGACTTCAGTCTTGGTTTTGGTCATAGTCACCTGTACAAACCCTATGGGAAGGTTGTGTTTTGGGGCAACCTCAGTCTCGGAACCTGCGGTCTTGGAGAATTTAAACTCTTAATTACTGATAATTTTTTAAATTGTTATAATTTGGCAATATTTACTTAGACAATAGTTCAAAATCTGTGAGAGGCTTTTGCCGATTATTTGTCTGCCAGGCTTGTTACCTGTGCTTGTTATTTGTGATCAAATTCATATTTTCATGTGGCACAAACTAGTGCTAATATATAATAATAAACTTGGAATTAGGAGAGGTTAACAAACTTTCTGTTGTTAATAAAATCAATTGAGGAAACACTCGCAAACATTATGCTTTCAACTCCCAACAGATGATCGCTCCATGGAAATGCCTCCCATTGGCGTGTTCTGGGACATCGAGAACTGTGCAGTTCCGCGAGGCAAGTCTGCCCTCGCTGTGGTGCAACGCATCAGGGATCACTTCTTCGCAGGTCACAGGGAAGCAGAGTTCATGTGTGTCTGTGACATCAACAAGGAGAATGCCACTGTCATTCAAGAGCTGAATGATGCCCAGGTGAGGTCATTTTGACAGGATATTGATGTGTTTTCATTGTTCGTGCTCAGTCACACATTGTTGTCTTCTGAATTTATTGTCATTTATTGTATTGACCAAAAAACAAACTGCATTGCTTTGATAGAAAGCCCTCTTTCACTTGACCTTATACATAAATAATGATTCAAATGTCTTCTACATGTAGAAAAATGTACAGTAGACTGACCTAAAAAAATGATGCCTTTTGTGTGTAGCACAGTATACAATGACATAACCTGTAAAAACTGGCCTTGAGAAATGTCCATACATAGATAAAAAGAGTGGATATTAGTACAGTTTTACCCTCATCTGCTGTGATTCCTTTTGCTGTCAAATATTTAGTGGGAGAACCTGTCTCACTATACATTTGGCACAAGTAAACTTTCTCAATATGTCAATTACTAAGCATGCATACTTAATTTAAAATTAAACAGGCTTTTCACACATATACATCTGCTTTTAGTGATACACCGGTGTGCACCCTGCCTCACGTCCACTCATTTCAAACTTTGCATGACCACATTTAATGTCAAGATGACCAATAATAAATAGTAATTTATGAAAAATAAAAAGTCATTGGTGGTAATTTGACTCTACACAAGTTCTACTAGTGTCATTGTGTATCAGTAGTGTAGTAATCTGTGACAATTTCTAAGATTTTGGGCCTTTATCCCTTTAAAGGTTAGTGGCATGATTGGGAACACTTGAAAATGCCTCAACAACCAAATGAGTTGAAATATATACCAACTATACACTAGCAGGAGTGGATCTCCCACCTGGGAGGATTTGTCTGTAATTTGTTTACTTAAGGAGAATCAAGCATAAACATAGGAGTATCTTAATTTTATCTAGGGACTATAAAAATAAGCCCCATAGAGAGCCACACAGCAGGTTTCCGTGCTACGAGTGATATTGACATTGTTTATTTTAGAATGAGTCAACGTTTGACTACAAGATTTTCACAGGAGAATCCTTGCATTGTTTACTTGATTCTAGAGTAGTTTCAGTCCAAGTTGAGGACTACCCCAAATCATGTCATTTACCTTTAAGATAGAGTAGGTGGATCAATCATGAACTATTCAAAATATTATTTTTAATAGTCGAAATGACAGTGTATCTGAATGTCAATGGAGATGTATTGTGAAAGGTGAAAATTGAAATAATGCAGATTATTTTGTAGAAAAGGCAATTCAGTCATAGAATAATAAATAAGAGCATGTGTTTTGCATTTAGGTCACTGTTGCACACATCAACGCCACTGCCAAAAATGCCGCCGATGACAAGTTGCGTCAGAGCCTGAGACGCTTTGCCGACACTCACAGCCCACCTGCCACAGTAGTCCTCATTTCAGGTATCTTAATTGGGAGTGAAGGAATTGTGACCTTTGACCAGAAAAAGCTGAATGATGTGAAATGTAGATTAATGGATGAGGCCGGCAAGGCACATTTGTTGTTTATAAATCTCAGTAGTTTCAGATACAGTTCCAACTTCTAAAATAAGTAATTATAATCAATCAACAAGAATGTCCTATATACTTGACTAATTGAGACAAATGATAGTTATGGTAAGGCGGCGTGGGGGGAATATTTATGATTTCTTTTTATTATTTCAGTTGCCATTACCATAGAGCAAACACTTAGAAATTCATTATTGCAAAAATCTGCACAATACGAGCATTATATCATTCATAACTCTTTACTTGCAAAGTCACAGATCTGCACCAAATAGTACACTTAAAGTACATAGAGGTTTAAATCCTCTGGCAAGTTAAGAATTAATTATCCAGTTGTCCAATGTTTATAGTCAATTGAACACAGAAGAGTACTTACTTGGCTTATGATGTTTTGTTGTGCTACTACCTTATGCCCCAATAATTTCTCCATTTTGCTCACTTCTTTCCCCAGAGGATATTAACTTTGCCAATGACCTGTCAGACCTGAGGCACAGGAACGGCCTGACGGTTATCCTGGTACACAGGCAGTTTGCATCGGAAGCCCTCAGGAGTTGTGCCAACAAAGCAGTGGGATACGACGAACTGCTGGCAGACTTGCCATTCAGATCTCCTGCAAAGGTAAATAAAACATTAAGATTGCTTATGGGTTATAGTGCTTAAGTTCTCTTTTCTAGTCCCTGTCGTCCGTAATGATGACAAATCAATAATAATAAATCAAAAGTACCCGCTGGTGGTGATTTATAAAAAAACAATACCTACATGATCCTAATGTCTTATTCTTGTGAAAAAATCACAAAATGACATGATGTGCATAAACATCCTTGTGTACATCCCTACTCATGCAAAAAGAGAGGATTTGGGTACTCTTTTTCATCATCTACAAATTCTTATCACTGTAAATTGCCAACAGCTATTCAATCAGAGAACCCATCTCAAGATACATATGGTACACAGGGTTATAGCTATGGCGGTCGGCGCCGGCCGGTAGTAGCTGGCACAAACTGAAGCCGACCATCACTGAGATGAATGTATTAGTCCTTCGACCGGCACAGAAAAGCTTTAAAATGACCGTAAAATGTTTTAAATCTCTACATAAATCACGTATTTTGAGCTTTAAACATCCTTGCATTTCAGCCGAAGATGTATTTTGTAAAATAAATGCTTCCAAATGCTTTTCTATGTGGAAACCCAGGAGTTTCGGGGGGTCCGCCCCCTCGACCCCTGCCAGGGACTCCCGTCGGGGCCAAATAAGCGGGCCCTTGGACCCCACGCCGTGACGCTGTGCTACGCTCGCTTTGTTCACTCTGCTTGCATAACTCCTTCCTACAGCCGGCACAGAATTCTTTCTAGCTATAACCCTGATGGGTGATGGTACATACAAACATTCTTAACATGCCAGTAATTAAGCACGCATATTTGTAATGTACACAGGCTGGTCACACATACGTGCATACTTTTAACAATAAGCTGGCGCGCTCCCCGCTTCAGGTCCCCTTATCTCGAAGTAAAGTTTGAGATGACCACTAATTAATAGTAATTAAGTAAAAAAGGTCACTGGTGGTAATTTGACTCTCCCTAGTTCTACTTTGTCACAAGTATCATTATGTATCAGTTTCGTAGCAATCTGTGACAATGATCGACGATTTTGATCCCTTGTATCGCAGTAAGATTGTGAAAAGTTGGCAATGAAGCCTCTGATTTCGTTTTACCTTTCTACCAGGCTGTTTCTGAGCTCTCAGAACTCATCGTTCACAACCTGCCAACCTGGAAGGAGCACTCCCTAGTACGGGCACGCCTCAAGCAACTCTCGGAAAATTGTGGTGGTAAAGTGGGCGGAGTCTCCAATGCCACTGCATCTATCAGATTTCCAAATCACGAGGTGGCTAGCAGAGTTAGTAAACAGCAATATCCCAAAAAATGATGTCCTCTGATAGACTACTAAATTAAATCCAAAGTCAAGTATCATTCTAAATTTAGTGTTCATATTTAGAAAGCCCATTTCATTGTGAAAAATTTCATTGGTCTAGCTTCATTGGTTTTGAATTCACAGTCTATTATGTAAGAGCAGTGCTTTTCAGCCCATTTCAAGTTTGCAGTGCTACATCAATGCATCAATCTGAATGGAAATCAGGTGGAAGGAAATGCAGGAGGACAATAAAAATTTACAAGTGTCCTTTCACACACTCTGTGGGAGCAAACCCGACAAGTGGAACTGAACTTTGAATAGTTTTCATTTTAAAAGTGAACAAAAATAATAACACAGTTGTTGGAATAATTTAAGTAAAGCCTGGAAAAAGGTATGGTATGTGTGTGGTGTGGTGTGCATTTCTTTTTATCAAACTTGGAATGGGCTGGAAAGCACGTAAGAGCCTATGTATTCAAAACCAATGAAGCAAGACCTTTGCAATTTTCACAGGAACTACAAAATTATGTGGCTTTCTTAATATGTGAGCTTAATTGAGTATAAAACTTGATTTTGGTAATTATTCTGTGGCCTATGAGGGGAACAGTTTTTTTCAGGGACACACTGTAGAGAGCAGAAGTGATGACATCAAAGTGGTTCGGAAATATGTAGGGACAATAGCCAAAACATTACTTCGTGAAACTGCAGCTCTCCTATTGGTGGAAAGAACCAGGTGCAACATGCTGCACCTGGTTTCTGCCATTGTCCACACATATTTCTGAACCAGAGTAACTTCACAATTTGGTACTCTGTCAGGAAATTACTGCAGAATTCTGTTTAGAAATGCAGTGAAATACAGTGAAGCCAGTCTGCAGTGGCCACCCGAGGTAAACAAAAGTGTGGCCTTTATAGACAGTTGGCTGCTATGGATGGGTTATTAAACACTGAATTGTTCTCCTATGGAATCATTTCAGTAGTCACTAGAGACAAGTTGACTGCTCTAGAGAGTTGGCCTGTAAGGCAGGTTTGACTATAGATGTTTATGTACTGTGTAGTGCCAACACTGATTGATTTGTGTATGTGCTTATCTTTTTCAATAATCAACACCATACACCTAATTTCATCTTGTAGTTAACCCGTCGGAGACTAAGAATGAGATATCTTGGGCTGGGGTCTATGTAGAATGTGTGTATTTGCAAATCAAATCAACTTCAATAGGTTAACGTCTTGCCCTATACTGTAGTTTTCAGGAGGAGCTCTTGTACAATACCTCATACATGTACAACTTCAGTTAAAAATACATAAAGACCCTCTCTTCATTATGCGATGTCTTTTAAAATTAATGCTATAAGTTCCTTTATCTTACCAATGTTTCATTTTATTTTGAAGCTGCCTACAATAAACACATACAGATTTTCCACGTTTTGAATAGGTGCGGGAAATACATGTATTCAGCTCTGCATAGATCAAATCCATTGGGACATAGAAAAAACTTTGACTTATGAGAGGTTAAAACAATACACAATGAAAATAAAAGAGATTTCTGAAGTCCTCCAACTTTGGCATTATTCAACTGATGGACTTCGATTTGGACAGAGTAAACTGTATATGCCTGCACATCTATGTAGTAGCAACATCTCATTCCAAATTTCTGTACATCCTATGACTGTTGTCTTATACCAGGGCCAAGAAGAGACTAGACGGAGAAAAGGTCTATGGTCACATCATCAACACATCATTTAGTAGGAGTCGACAACCGTATGGTAGTCCCAGGTACAACAACAGAAGTTATAACAAGCGTGATGACAGTTTCAGTGAGTCCTTCAAAGACAAGCAAGAGGCAGCTTCAGGTCATGGTAAGATGATTTTTCCATATTTGAGACAAAATATGAATATATTTTTCATACAGAAAACAGCATTTGATAAAGTTCAATTGTGTTAATTATGTGTGTCCAGTTATGGTTACGAAAAGGTATCATCAGATATTTGTTAAAACATAAATTTTTGCCACTATGAAATTATGAATATATGTTCAGGTGGTAATATCAAAATTAATATGAGATTTTCACTTATCTAAATAAGTAGTTACCAATTAAATAGCTATTTCATATAAATAAATAAAAAAAAAATCTTATTATGAAATGAGTTGTAATAGATCAAGAAATTATTTTCATTTTCATTTACACTCCAGCATTAGCCAATGAAATTGTGATGATTATTTATAAAATATTTTATCATGAGATATTTGTCAAAACACTAGATATTTATTTTTGCCAGTGTAAATTGAAGAAAATATGTTAAGGTGGCAATAATTACAATCAATGTGAGAGTATCATTTGTCTAACTGATTGATAATCAAGTAAATGGCTGTTTTTATGAATAGTTAAAAGAAAAATTTTATGAAATGAGTAACCTTACATCAAGAATTTATTCTCATAGTTGTCATTTTTTCACAAAATTTTTTTTGCAGACTCCAGCAGTAGCCAAGGAAATGGTGATGGGAAGAGAGTGGAACAAGCGCCCCACCCCAACGAGGCTCCCAAGGACTACCCACCCCCACCGCCCTTTTGTGTGCCGGAACCCGTCCCCCCAGCCGTACCCATCCCCATACCTGTCCCCATCCCACAGCGGCGGGAGAACACCAGCCCCCTGGGTGGTGGACGCACCAACATCCAGGTCAGCAGTGGTCTGGCAGCCGCATTCCGCCCCATCCAGCCATTACCGTCCAATCCCTCCCCCCTCCCCGACTCCATCAACCTGCTGAAGGACGGGGCGGCCACCAAGTCATACCAGCCCCCGTCAACCGCGCCCACCCAGCAGCGGGGAGGGGGAGACCACTTCCAACAGCAGCAGCTGGAGAAGTCGGAGTGGAAGCCGCTGATCCCGACGCCCCCGCCCCCGTCTGACTGGGGATACATGTCCGACAGGGAGAGCCCCTCGCTGAGGCAGGGGGGCTGGTACCCTACCTCGAATCAGAACAACACATTCCATCCCATCCCGTCGGTGCAGAGGATGACGGGCGCTCAGGGGCATCCCGTGCATTACCGGAAAGATGGCACACCCGGTAACCCTTGCCTGAAGGGAGTGTACAGGTGAGGAGTGGTGTGGTCTTACGTCAAGATATATTTTATGAGACACGCCCGTTTTGGCAACTTTGCTGTAACTATGATGTGTTGACGAGTTAGGGAGAACTATGCTTGACAGGAAGGGCTGGTCCATCATAATACGAGAAACCACAAGGACTCGGTTAAATAAAGTAAAATAAGTATGATGTCACATCAGAACAGCTGTTCCATTGAAACTATGCACAACATTGTATCTTTCATCACAAGTACCACCTTGATGTTTGTATTACATGTGTGTGTTAGAATTGAGACTTTTCTTGCATTTCTAAATGAGCAAGTCGACTGCTATTTTGCAGTCTGAGAAAAGTGAAATTTTATGCAATCTTTGTATTGTATCAAATCAAAAGTTGTTCTAACGTGACAGTGATCCGACATTTGCTCCAGTGACAATATCTCAGAAGGTAAAGAGTGAGGGTTAGGGTTAGGGTAAAACCACTGTCACACTGCGCTGTCTGATGATTCCGTCTGCCTCCGTCTAAAATATTTACCTGAGACGGTGTCAGACGGTGGCAAATGAAATACAATAGAATGAAACAGAACGGCAAAGCACCGTTTGTCAACGTCTAGATACGTTTGTAATTCAGTTGAAAAACGAATTAAAAAGTCCAATAAACGTTTAATAAAAACGTACGGGTTCGTTTTTCAGACGGAATCATTAGACAGCGCAGTGTGACAGTAGCTTTCAGGATTGAGGTCAGGGTTAGTGCATGTAATAATGGTTGGAGCAATTGTCGCAGGAGCAAATGTCAGACATTCAGTGTGACATCACAGTTATTGCAGAATAGCCAAAAGAGGGTTCTCTGCATTGGAATTTAATCAAACTTTGAAAAAAAATCATAACTTTTAAATAGATCATCTTTATTTGCTCAAACTTTCAATGTTGAGTTCTGTTACATTGACCTCATTCATTGAATCCATGTTGATGTCTTAGAGAAATTCCCCTTTAAATACATTGCAATTGCATTCAGTTCAATTCTTAACCTGTTGGAGATGATTTCATATTACTACAACACGCATTTTCCATAGACCCTAACACGAGTTAACTCGTACTTAGTCTCCAACGGGTTAATGAAGTTTCTAATTAACCAGCTTCTGCCGATGTTCTAATTAGTATTACAATAACATTACTCCCACTGGGTTCATCAGGTTATTCTAATGATAAAGAGTTATAAGGTTCAAAGTAGCTTACACATCTCTGGAATGTAATTAGGAATGTAATTGAAACGTAATTGAACCTCCTAAGCCTGAAATACTTGATATTACATGTATATCAAGAACAGTTATTTTGTGCAGTTGTTCATCATATCGAATCTAAATAATTTTTTGTTCTCTCCAATCTGCATACAGGTCAAGTCACAGTACTGAGTCAGCTCTAATCAAAGTAAAAAAATGACATTATGTTTTCTCTTGACTTCAAATAATCGTAGTTTTCTTATGGCAGCTGTTAGATCTATCAGCCCGCATTTGATACAATCGATCATCCAATTTTCATATCTCGTTTATCAATAGAATAGGTGTTAGGTCAACATTTTTGTCTTGGTTCCAGTCATACCTGTCTGGATGGTCTTCACAAGTTGATATTGTGGCACATTGTCAGAGTCCCACACTCTGAGAATTTGACTCTCCCTCAGGGATCAATAGTAGGAGCCATAGGATACTCAATAATATACTCTTCCTGTTGGTGACATCATGCCGTATCACGGTATTAATTATGCATCTTATGGCTGATGACATACAGTTATATATTCTTTTGATCCTAAGATCCTGGAGCTCTGATAATGCCGCTTGTTAAACCTTCATGCGAAGTTGTACTAAGCAGATTTAAGAGCACTGGATGGTAGTGAATAAGTTAAAATTGAATAATTCAAGAACAGACTTATT
>JZLH01S0334456.1:21336-31574 GCA_001188425.1 Eucidaris tribuloides | reverse complement strand
CGGGATCAAACAAATTATTTATTTAAGTTGTATAAGTTGTACGCACAAATATCATCATTGTTCTGTTCGACTCGCATAGAAAAAAAAATCGTACACTTCACGCGTTTTTCATACTTCTGTCAAAATTTGCACCAAATAATATCGTCACAATATATTGCTACATACGTACCTGTACTGGTAGTAATGTTACGGAACAAACTGGTTGTCTAGCGATATGCGTTTCCTAATAGTTATCAAGTACCGAACAGTTGCCACAAATCAGCTGAGGTGTGTAACAGTGATTTATATGGAGGCATTAAATAATAGATCATGAATGCGCATGCGCTGTTATTATGCAGGCAATGGTAAGTGAGTGTTCAAGTTATAACAAACTACAATTCCAGCACCAACTATTTACGCATTTCCCGATTGCACTTTATAGCAATATCTGTAAATGATGCAGTTTGCAGGAGTACAAGACACTAATTGAAAGTAGGCTTTCAGATGATTTCTTGATTCAAGGAAGTGTCTTTCAAAAGGGAAGTTAAAAACACTATTCATATACCAATAATGCTTCAATCACTTAATTCCTTCGGCGTGTACTTCATTGAGCATTCATAGCTTTCTCAAGGATGTTTCTGAGAGAAAAAAGAAATACACAAAGCAAAAAAGAGGGGGAGAGAGCGAAAGAGACAAACAGAAAGAGAGTAACCATAAGGCTAATTGCATTTTGCAGGAACAATTCATATTTACGTCTTTCATCATATATTGTATTACATTACTTAATCATTCATTTCCGTACTTTCCACTAAATATAAAAATAATAAAAAAAAGAATAAAGTAAACACTCATCACAGCTGAAAGTAGAGAAATAGTCAATGTCACAATAAAAAAACGAGGAAGAAAGTATGCACTCATCACATCGGAAATAAAAAAAATATGGTCGATATAAGATAATCAAATAAATGCAGAATACGTAGAAAAACGGAATTTTCTACAGTGAACTTTGAGCATTTGGTCGACATATTCTTTTAACAGTAAGATCTTTTTATGACAATTGCAAGTAATGGAAGGATTTCTAATGTTATCGAGCATTGGCGTCTCTGTAAGTCATTCTTATTCAACATTGGAAACAAACTTAGCTTTCGAATTGTGTAATCTGAAGACTGGATAGTTTTGACAAGCATAGTCGTCGCTTTTTATCGTTCAAGTAAACTCTACAGAAAAAAAAATGATACAGTTTTTCGTTTTACAATGTCAAAATCCGTTTTTCTTCCACGTTGTACTTTGCAATTTTTCGACTTGATTTTTTGTTGGAAAAAAATCACAAATAACATCATGCTTGCTAGGCCCATGGGGGTTTTGATTCGGTTTTGGGGACATACAGGTAATGCATGATTTATTTGGCTTTATTTGGTATCTTTTTGGTAAACCAGTTTATGATCTTTTATTTTTTTGTTTTATGTTGGGGAAATTTTTAAGCATGTTTTTTTTTCACTTTGGTTCAAAATGCCGTTTTATGCATTATAGCTCAAATTCCGTGATTCCCGCGGAAAATACGCAACGTATAATAAATAAATGAATAAAAGAATGAATGAAATATAAACTTTAATCTTGTATCAATTTGTACCAAGTAAAAACAACAATGAAAGATGAATAATTTTATTAATTTTGATATTTGATGGGTTCCTTATATTAAATATTCTCTCAAGGATTTACCTTCAGTGTTTTTCTTGCTAAATTGTAGAAGAACAAGGGTTAATGATTTCTTCATATTTAATTCTAGACGCATTATATGCTATTTGGCAACAATATTGCTTATTAAAATGATTTATAGACGTGTTTTCAAGTTATTTATGATTACATTTTATAATTTACGTCAAATCAATGTCACCGCGGCAATATATGAACCACTTTTTACCACGATAAATGATAATTCCTTTAAATGAAAGCACTAAATTAGAAGTGAATTAAATACTGACCTATCGATTGGTGAAGGATAATTCTATTTGCAGTAGAAATGTACAGAAATATCTGGTATTTAACTAAAAACTGACTCTGAAGTGATAAATAAAAGCAACCAATAACTGTTGTCTTACTGCCTACGTAGGTACAATACACTCTGTGAAATTGGTTAACTAATTGGTTTTCTGATTTTCGTAACAGAAACCAGTCTAACTGTCTAATATGTTATCCGCCTTTAAGTTTTAATATAAAGATGATTCACATCCACGCTATAATCGACGTACATGCAGTCCTGGAAAATGTATGAACGTCGTCGATACATTACGCTCAACTTGTTAGTTGATTCTTGATTGAAATCTGCCCATGGAAAAGATGGAACTTCCCAGAATGGTTAATAATTATAAGTGCGACGTGACATTTTGTATACGAGTTTAGGTACTCACTCGTTAGCCTCGTCGAGATTGAGTGGTGAATAATTGTTTCTCTCTGGGCAAAATGGAGGGAGCATAGAAAAAAAATACCTAGTGACAGGTACTGAAATAATGTAAAAAGTAACAAAAGTGTATAACACTTGGACTTACATTACTCACTTTTGTGTTGATTTTCGGCATTGAAGGTGTGCGTAGTTATTCGCTTTTTGCAGAGTATAACACTTATAGAACACAACCTACACAAAAATCAAGTAACAATCGTGACAGTATTAAAACACTTCAAGAGTTCGAGTTACATTTGCAGATGATTGACGCTTTGGAAAAAGAAATATCACTAGCGATTCAAAACGGTTTCCCGTAAAAGGTTTGTTTAATAGAGGAAAAAAAAAGTTCTCAATATTTCAACATTTTGTTTTACTAGACTGTACTGAAGATTTTTCACTAACATACCTTTTCTACCTCATCGGGTTTTCAAGGCTAAATCTTGGAAGGTATTTTTCTTTGAAGGGAAAAAAGTCATGTACGCTCTTTTGTGGATAAAATCAGTGTATGTATTATTGGTTGTCATGCTCAGATAAATGTAATTTTATATTCATTGTTATTTCATTAGCACTCGTAAGCAATCGGCTCTGCCAAAAATTGTGAAATCTTCAATTTTAGAACTAGATTAGTGGTATTTTTATTTAAAGTAAACCATAATTATTTAAAATTATATGTCTACATTTATTAGACCGAGTTAAAACCCTTTAAAAATGTTTCCGATCAGAATGTAAAGTTTTCATATGTACCTGCGTTGCATGTAATTTGTACCATGTACAAACACTGGAATCACATTCTTTCACTTTCTGGAGACTAGTGTTACCACAAGTTTGGGAATATTTTTATAAGAAATATGACACCAAGATTACCCAGTTTTGCAGACTAACTTTAGAGTCGTTTTATGAAGCGGACTCAGACTCTTTTTTATTTACAGATTCAGCGTAATGTTCTCTGTTCTGTTTATTTGTCAGAGCCAAATGACCATGACCTCTACAAGGCTTAGGCAATTGACCAATCTTGCTCATTTCCTCTGAAAAGATTCTAACGATCCGTTGAACGAATCACTAATTTGGTCTGATTGAAGTGAAAGTATTGCGTCATGTGGGGGGGGGGGGTGGGGTGAATAGTTCTTGTTCTATGCTAATATTAAGGATTTTTGGGGGATATTTCAAATCCTCTGCATTCCAGGGCACTTGTCACCCCCCCCCTTGTGCCTGCTAACTAAAATCCGGACGTGTTAGCCATTTTCTGATTATTTTGTTTATATTGTGAATGCCCAGCTCGATACCCACAAAAAGTATGGTCAAAAATGAGATTTTCAGTTTTTGACACTAGCTTTTAAAGAGTTAAGTTTCTAAGCTTTAAAATGATAATATAACTTGTCAAGAATTGGACCATCCTAACCGAATCAAAAAGTATTAGATAAAGAGTATTTTGGAGTGAGTTTCACGGAAAAAGGGCAAAAGAGGATTTAATAAATTGGAGTTCATCATGTGCGGCGAAGCAGAAGTTTCAATGAAAATCTGAATCAAAATCCCATAGCAACCGGTTGGAAGGGAACTTATCAGATTGTATTGAAATTTCAGCAGTTGTTGTGTAACTTATATCTCACGTGTGATTTTTTATTTCCTCTTCATTGCTCCATAAAAAAAATTATAAAGGTGAGAATTCGGACAGTAAACTCTTCAAGAAAAGTTGCGCAACTCAAATTTGAGCATCGATTATCTGCCTCGTTATTATGTTATCATACTTGATATTGTATCGTTAAATATCCGTTTATTCCCTTTATAAATGATGCCCATCTGTAATAGTTTTAAAATCAGGAATATGTTACAAGACCGATACGTACGGAGCTGAGTCAAACTGTGGCCAAGAATGCAAAATCATCCATTTGTCATGTCAAATACCCTATTTCGTGATACATGATGCGTGAATGAATTGAGCTTAAAATGGCATGCATAGCACCGAAGTGTCTGCGCGGTATTTTCAGGAGCATTTAACCTTGTTTTGAATTGTAGTGTTCAGCTCAGAGAGATAATGAAGCAAAATTTTTTACTTGTAGTCTTGCTGCTTTGGTATTATTGCTTTGTAAAAATTATATTCAAAACTGTATCGAGAGTAATTGTTTTCCCGCTTTACTATAATGAACTGAATGTTTGTTGCATGAATCTTCATGAAACCAAATACATATTTCATAATGGATTAATCAACTTTGTTCACATCTAATATCCAACAATAAAACCAGAAAACAACACACACACTTCACTAAAAATATTCCAACATCATTACACACAATTCACTCTGAACACTGAACTGGTGACGATTATGTTTATTTAGCCGCTCTTCACTTTGACTTGGCCCTTATTAAAATTGTTCTGCACATTCCATGAATACATAAGTTAAGGACAATAAGTGTCATTGGTAAATTAAATAGACAGGCTATTCAACGATACCAATATCAAACACCAAGTGAAAATAGTGACACTCAAAATGAAATTTCTGAACTTTCATGGTTTAAATGAATCACAGAAGCAAGGCACTTTAGGATGTTAATACGTTGCTCATCGCACAACTATGGCCGAGCGGTGCTTTTATTAACTATTCTCTCCAAGATTGAACTAATGTGGATGTGTTAATGGACCAGGGATTAATTGCAATGTTTTGAAATGCCGTGTGTATTTTCAACTTAATGGGGGCACTTGTCTGATTTAATTCATCCAATTCATCGACCATTCACTTCAACCCAACACAACTCACTTCATCCACTACCCACCATCATTTCAACTCAACACAATAGCATTAATTCACCACCATAATTCAACCCAAGTGCAAGTCACCCCACCACACCATCCCTTTCAACTCACACACATACGATTAACTCACCACCATTCACTTCACCCAAGCTCAGTCATTTCACCCCACCATTCCATTCATTTCACTTAGCAGAATAGCATAAACAATGCAACACAATTTCAGCAAGTTCAACAATACAATGTCGCACGGCCGCTGCTGCGGCCGTCGCTGCGAGTGAACCCGGACTGCTATCCTGCTAAAATACAGCACTCTCGCGACAAATTCAAACTGGCTTTTCACAGATGACGAAGTAAACTTATCCTGAAGATGAAATCACTTTCAAAATATCGAAAGATAAGCGAATTTTCACGGCGAAATTGTAATTACTAGCGTACGCAAATGTTGATGTATGAACGATCTACTAAGTAACCCGGGAGCAGTTGACCGTGCTATCATCCAATCACACACAGCGTTTGCTGACGCGGGAAACGGGGTCAAATCTTGACCCTAGCAACGAGCAGCGTTCTCGAATTCCGCGATCGCTGGATCAAAAGCAGTGCCTGTCCGCGAAAATATGGTCCAGAATAACTGCTAATATCTCGGTTCGGTTTCGTTTTATGCCACCAAATTTTGACAGCAGGTAGAGGAATGTTTACTTTTTCAGATAAGACAAACTTCAAAATTTGATGTGGTCCAACCAAATGACATATTTTGGTCTATTACAGAAAATCGTACCCGCGACTTTTTGTTTGGTTAGGAGCTGGGCGGTCACATATACAATTTCCTCATTACTTAAAATGTACTCGACACAAGTCTTCTTAACACATTCAGTGAGTTAAATGTTTCTTCAATTAGAGAAAAAAAATAATTTGTAGTCAGTACAGTGTCGTCAAAAATTAGAATGAAAGAAGTATGAAATGACTGCTCTCTCTTACACACTCTGCGAGCCGGTGTGCCGTCAGCACCCAACTGAAAGGGAGCCGGTGCGCCGTTAACACACAAAGTATTAACCAATGTAACGACTTATAAGCCTATTAGATTGCAGGAGATTGCGCAATTATAAGATCAAGCATGTTCATTGTTTTTATGAGGGTTGAAAATATCCCTCCTACACACACCTGCATGTATTTGAATTGAATTTTTTTCTTTCTCTGGGTATAAAAAAATCGCTGTCCCTTGGACTGTTGCAACACATCGCAAAAAAACATTAGCTAAACAATTACATCATTACTTTGAGCCTCAGCTTCCTCGCAGGAAGCAGGGGTTAGTCTTACTTTCTCCCAGTCTGCCCATTATCTTTGAAAATGACTTTCAACAATTTTGTGTTTTATAAATATTAAAGACACTAGCTAACATTGTGGAACTTCAATAAAAAAAGTTGCTAAACTTTGCTATCTGAGCTACATACTAGTGGTTAAATTGACAAAATAAACATCCTAGAATACAAAAGTTTGGAAAGGTATCCACTAGCATGGTATGCATGGATACATATTTATTACTCAGGCTGAGTATAAGTTAGTCAAACCTATAACACAGTAATCTATGGAAGGAAACAGACAAGGTCAGGGAAAGGTCACACTGGCTTCTGTAGATTTTTACTCTTCTAAAACACTATATAATCACTTTGAAGCATACGCGTAAGCAAGGGGGGTGTGTATTTGGGGTGCTAAACACAAAACACCCCCTTTTTCCGGAAAGGTTATGCATTTTTTTTGTCAAAAGGGGGTGTTGAAATGTCAAATAACTATGAAAACATTAAATAAATGTTAATTTTTCTTTAGCAGACGACAAAATGAAGCCGTGCATAGCACTTTTTCGGCGGTTGACGTGACCGGCAAAATTTTGGACTTGTAACTTGGAGTAAAAAAAAATCGTCAGAGGTTTTTTTTTGTTAACTGTGGTAATTTTTAACTTGTATCTTCAATGAAATTTATAATATTAACTTCAAGTTGGATGTTGGATTCAGAGTTGTCACCGATATTTCAAGCCAAGGACCCTCGTTTTACTATTTCGATTTTTTATTTGATTTTTTGATCGAATAAATCGAATTGATGAAAAAGTAACCGTGAATGCAACATTTATTTCTCAGTATTTGGAAAATATTGGAATTACGTGGACGTCGACCATCCTGTATCTCAGGAAAATATTCGTGGCAAATGGGTTATTCATTATTACTTATTGTATCCGTTCTATAATACCTGGACTTTTTGTCATATTGAATGGATCTGATACTATGAGAATTTTAATTAAGCCTAATATGCATCACTGCTTCGTCTCACATACAAATCATCCTCTGTTCCTTGGTTATTATGGAATCAGCTTGATAACCATGATCGAACTTTAATTATATTTATCTGTCAAATATTGCATGTCTATACATCGGTTTAAACATAAGTTACAATTACCCCACACTAAGAAATAAAGATGCGCACAAGGTGCAACTTTGCTCAAAAAGGTGCAGAGCCATTTCCACTGCGGTATTCGAGCAAATTTGCACCATTGACAGTTATGCGCTTACCCCACTGCGTGGGCGGGTGCCAGTTTGCACCTTTTAGGTGCAGTTTTTGCATGCAGTAGGCCATTTTTGTAAAATATTCAAATTCCACGCATACCTTTTAAACAAAGGTTGTTCTTGACAAAAGCTTGCACGAGGCTTGTCTGACATAGCAACAAATAATATATGCAAGCTGGGCTCAAGCAACTGAAGTTCATAAAAAAACCAGGTTAATGGAATAGCTCGTCTGTATATCCCCGGGAATGAAACAAAGGCCTATAGGTGCAAGTTTGCACCCTAAAGTTCAGAAATAATGCACCTTTAACATATTTCTTATCAGGTACAAGTAAGCAACGGCTTAGTGTTAGAGCGTCCGCCTCAAGGAAAACGTCGCGGGTTCGAACCCTAGTCGGTTCATACCTAACGACTTCCATTTTTTATGGTACCCTCATGAACATTTCATGTGCAAATCTTAAAGGTGCAACTTTGCACTTTTATGAAAGGTGCAAAGTTGCACCTCTATAGGTGCTCCCAGTGTGACATTGGTCTGAACCTCTAAAGGTGTAAAGGTGAACTTATTTTCTTAGTGTGCACCCCCTAAAAAAAAGACAGTAAAAATGAACGAGGAGGAAATACTCCAAGCTGTCACGCTTATGTTTCGTGACTATAGCAGAGCATCAGACGGAGGATGTTGGATTTTTTGTATAGGCACCTATGTTTGAAGCCTTGGGCCGTCTTTTAACGAACTCGTTGTTGCATCATAAGACATGCTCGGCATCCCCTTTACGAAATTATTTAGGCTGGCCAGAACATAAATAAGGAGATGTTATCCATCGCCCAATCGAGCTACCATTGCGCGAACCAAAAATGCGACAACTCATGTGCAAGTTACCATGAAGAGAATTTAACCCTAAAAGGTCTGTTGGTAAATTGGAGTGACAATACAGAGAGATTTAATACCTAAGGTTTAAAAAGCCGGAGGTTTTTTTTTTTAATTCGTGTGATCCAACATACAAAAGAGTATTTTTGTGAATGCATGTGTGTGTGTGTGTGTGTGGTGGGGGGGGGGGGTGCCTACGCATCCAAAACACACCCCCTGGTTACAGGTCTGTGGCAACATAGTCGAAATTTCCGGTCACGATTTGATATATAATCAATCTGCTCTGCTCACTTATTTGAATTCATACCTACAAGTTTGTACGCAGCACAATGGAGAGGCAAGAATGCACGGTTTTGTTGCTGTTCCTCCTGTTCACGATGGGTAAGTAAAATTTGGTTTTCCGTTAAATCCCATTTGAACAGAACAAACAACAGAAAAACTTGTACCTCACAATAAGTGTCACGGCTTTTTTTATGGTAACGAAAACGAAATGAAAATAAAACTTGCTGTGACAGCCTGGAAATTGTTCTTATACTTATCGCCATAGTTGTACTGTAAGCTGTGTTGTCTACGGATGCAGCATCCCAAGCCCTTGTATCATAATTATAGTCAGGTAGGTGTTGTTCGTTCTTGCGGATTTGAAAGTAAGTATAAGTTCATATTCAGGAAAATTTGTCAATCAACCTGTTTCCAGAATTTATCTGTTTACCTTCTTATATCTTCAACGATACCAGCGTATAGACAAACAAACGTAGCGGGTAAGCGACAGTGGTTATGCTCTGCAGATTCTGTAAAATACGCTGTTGTAAAATTTACAGTGATAAACTAACATATCAATAATAGTTTAATAAATGTAATTTCTACAGTATCGCAAGCCCGTACGACACGGATGTGCTGTGGGTGATGCAGCACCGTGTTTATTCTTCAGTAGGTATTCAACATTCGCAAGAATGGTGACTATAGTGGGAAAGATGGATTAGTTGGGCTTGGATAAAAAAAAAACCTTCTCCTGCCCCTGCTTTTAAAATATTTTATAAGTGGAATGGCTAATAGGAACACTTTCGTTTTCGGTGACTGGAATGACCACTGAACCCCCTAATTCCAAAGTAACTTGCAACACATGATGGAAAATTTACAACCAATTCAATCTCAAGTACTGAGCGGTAAAATGTAAACCAACTTTCTGGCAGGCCAAACCCAGTACGATTTTCCCGTCAAATGCCCCATCAAGCACAGAACAAACAAGCAACCATACACCGAAATAATCACCAACCAGCCTCCAACATACTGACCAACTAACCACTAACCAACCACCAACCAACTGACTTTGCTTTCACCGGTGATGAAAATTAGTTGATCACGAATGTGTGTAGGACGTCGACTACATCTGATGACAACGAACCAACGAACCAACCAACCACCCAACTAACGAACGAACGAACGAACCAACCAACCAACGAACCAACCAACCAACCAATCATTTAGGCAATCATCACTCATCAACCTACCAACCATTCAACCAACCAAACAACCAACCAGCCGACCAACCAGCCAACAACCAAAAAACCAGCCAGCCAACCAACCAATAACCACCTAACCAACCAATCAACCAACCAACCAACCCGACGTCGACTACATCTGATGACCACGAACGAAC
>JZLH01S0334454.1:7657-18709 GCA_001188425.1 Eucidaris tribuloides | reverse complement strand
GACGGGATGGAGTTAGGGTGCTCATTATGAATGTCAGCAAGTTTGGGATTCCCAGACTTTACTTGTTTGTTGGGTACACAATGTCGGACATAAACAAATTGGTATAACCATGGCATTTAGAACTGAGCCCAGTAGATTGCGCATGGATTCGTAGAGGGTGGACAGTGCCTGATTAAAGACTTGGACGCTAGATCTGGGTAGAGATTTTCCGTGCATCGGAACAAACCACGTTTGTTCCCTTCTAAAACATGTGATACTTTGTCCACCTCCTTTCGCCCATGATATTCCCTACCCTCTGTCACAATCGGACTTCCTGTTGACCTATTCTCTTGCAAATACGAAATGAAATATTAAGATTGCAGGAAGATTTGCAGATTGCAGGAAGTACTCAACACCCTTATAAAACTTCAACACTTAGTATTCAAGTATACTAACTTGATCCTGGGCAACTTAGAAGATCAATAGACATGTCAAATTGCTTGACCTATTTCAAATTCTGCTGACAGATTGACGCCTTTGGATCCATGTCCCTAAATTTGCAGTGGACTTATTTCAACTGTAACGCAGGCCCCATATCCTATTCTAGCCTTCAAAAGTCCAATTGGTATCTTATATCAGCAAACAAACGACGAACGATATAACACTTAGATTTAAGGTTAAAGTGTTTTAAAATTGGTATAGTTGATAGATCAAGCCCACCAACTCGACAGAGATCTATCATTTTTTCTGGAGTCAAAGGAATCACGGAATTCTCATCTGTTTTGTTGTCCATACCCCTTTTCCTTGCCTCTTGCTCCACAAGAATCCTTCCCGCTCATCCTCCCACATCCTTCCCCACTCTTTTCGGAGGACACTATCTTTAGCTATGTGTGTCGTGTGCATTTTATGAGACAAACTTTGCCTGCCGGTGTCCTCCAAAACAAATTGTGAGCCAGAACAGGGTTTTCCTCATCCAGGGTTGTCCCCTATGGTGCGTCATAATATCCAAAATGTCAAGCGGTACTATTGCCCCCTTACGTCACAACACGCAGGCGAGGATAGTGCTACAGTTAGTAACAGAAGGTATTGCTCGTAATTCGTTTCTTTAATGCAGGTTGGTGTTTTCCAAACTACACAATGAGAAAACGCTTCAAAATGAGGAATTATAACGAATATCTATTATACTTTCATTAATTTGTGATCTAGTTTTTCACAGTTTTCAACGATGAAAAAATGTTATCCTAGAATGGTTTCGGGGAGTGAATTTTAAGTCAATATCACCGAATTTTATTTGTTATAAGGTGACCATATAGGAATCTTATATGATAGGACTGATCACAACACAAATATATAAAATTTGCTGGAAAACAATTTGAAATTCATATAATGACAGTTCGATCTTTTATGAGACGTGCGTGTGTGTGTGTGTGTGTGTGTGTGTGTGTGTGTGTGTGTGTGTGTGTGTGTGTGTGAGCGGGAGTAAAGGTTACAGTTAATTTCAACGATTTTTATTCGTTTTAAGGTTCTATCTGCTTAACTACAATTTTTAATATGTGTCTAGTTTTACAATCTTACTCTATGAAATATAAAATTGTTTCCTTAGAATATATGTGGAATTGTTGAATCAGATTTACCCCTTTTTTGCAGGGTGAATACTACAAACGAGACTTATCTGTCAACACATCTGAACCGTAAGATAATTAAGGATGTCCAAACATGTGACGAACCAGCCGACACTTCTTGTCACACGGTGCTTCCCTGAACTTGCCGGAACTAGTCGGTGTTGTGACCTGAAGGCGCTTATAAAATGTCACGCGTTATTTCGCAGAAGAATTCACAGAGATACAAAATTCATACGATTATGTCAGATTGGGGTTATGTTCATCGATTTTCATTCTTTTTAAGGTCATACTTGCTTAAAGGAAAATGGAGCCGGCAAATAACAGGAATAAGTTAAGAAAAAAATGACATTGTGAGAATTATGGTACATGGTGATAAAGACAGCCTAAATAAGGGGTACTGAGTGATACTCACCCTCAGCAAGGCCCTATAAATTAGTTAATGTGTGTTCATTTTACGTCTTTAAAAGTTTCATCCCGGAATAAAACTTGCAGAAACAGCTATAGGGGGAGGAGCTTATCGATTCAAGCAGTGCATACTAACACACGTCGGGTGACATACATCGGTCACGCATGGTCAGCTCCAGACCAGTGCACGTGCGATATAATTGGTTGGCAAGAACTCAATTTTTTCTTGTTAGTTGCTGTATCTTCCTTTAACTACAATTTTGCAGTAAATGTTGTTGCTAAAATGTTCGAGTCGAGTTTTACAATTGTAATCAATGGCATATAAAACTTGTTTCCTCAGAATCTATGTGGCATCATTGCAGCAGATTTACCCATTCTTTGCGGAGTGAATACTATAAACGAGGCTTATCACTCAACACATCTGGACCGTCCCTGCTGGAAAGAACACAGTGTCCCACAGTGCGAAATACAATGTGAAGCACAGTGTGAACAACACATTGTGAACACAGTGTGAAATCTCTTCACAGTGTTAAATTCGAGCGTTTTAACATTGTGAATCAATTCACAGTGTGCAACAGAACATCAATATGTGAAAACTCTGTGAAAAACCTCACCACAGTATGAAATCATCTGCACACTGTTAAATTCGGGCGTTTTCAAATAGCCGCCATGTGAACACACTGTGTGACACTGTGTTCATTCCAGCAGGGGTAAGATAATTAAGGATGTCCAAACGTGTGATGAACCACCCGACACTTCTTGTCACACGGTGCTATACCTGGAACTTGCCGGAAGTAGTCAGTGTTTGACCTGAAGGCGTTCATAAAATGTCACACGTTATTTCGCAGAAGAATTCTTGTAAGAATATAAGGACACAAAATACAGGGTGGCCCAGAAAGAACACAACACATGCGATGTCTTCCACATCATCGGTAAAATGTCATTGGTTTTTGTTTCGTTGGTTAGAACATTCTTTTTCCACCAAAATGTTACCATACATGGTTACCGGCTTTCAGTAAGGCATAAAGATCCTATAAGGCCATTTTTCTAAGGCAATGTCATTTCTCGAATCTGCTACCTTTTCAACTCCACCGATCCTCGGAACACCGAAATACCTCTCGTTATAGCGTACCATAGATTAAGCTGCGCGAACAAACCGCAGGAATGCCCTCGCTTTGATAACAATAAAGACAATGCGAGGCGGTTTGTCTACCCAGCTTATTTTATTGTATGCTGCGAAGCGAGAATGTTCCGAGGATCGGTTTAGTTGGAAAAGTATAAATTTTGGAAATGACATTGCCTCAGAAAAATGGCCCCAAGATCCAAATGCGTTACTGCGAATCAATGATCATGGTATCATTTTGTTGGAAAAGAATATTCTTACCAGTGAAACAAAACAAAAATAAACGAACAAAAAAAAATGAGATTTTGTCAGAAATAGTGAAGAAATTAGCGATCCCAGGTGTTGTATTCTTTCTGGGCCACCTTGTATAGAGAGACATGCAGACGTTGTCTGCCTCGGGACAGTAGTGAACACGCTCGCCCGATTTCTGGGGACCTTCAAGCACCTTCCTCCGCCAGACATCAAAGGATATTACAGTTCCATGACTCACATTCCTTTAATTTCATAAATTCTTGATGGAAACTTCTTTTTGTTTTTTCTTGGCTGAAAACCATCATGCCATCATAATTTTCGTGTCAACAGGTTAGACACGTACACTTCCCGTAAGAGGAAGAAATTACAAGATTACACCTAGATTAAAGGTAGGGAATCACATTTGCAACCCTTCCATAATACAGCAACATTATTCATGCCCTTAGCCTACTTATAAAGGACTTGACTGTGAAATCTGAAGATCAGAAATTAGCAACATGTTGAAAAATGAGCAAAAAACCATAGGTGTGTATAGTGTATGTCCTAGGCACACACAGGCCTATTACACTATAGGTATGTAATACCAGACGGTTGACCTACTTCTGTGCTGGCATGTGTCAGGCACAAAAGGAATGCAAGGTGATCTACGTATGGACAAACCTATTGAACTTAGCTCTCAGTGGCACTGTACATTGAAGTAACAAGGGACTTGCATGTCAGCCCTGTCTAAAAATCGACCAGTACTACTAGTAGAATTGTTATTCCAAGAGACAAAAAGTCAAATCGAAGTCTATAACGTGCACTACAAATTCACTAAAACTGCGTTTCTAGTGCCTACACTTTGATAAAGATTGTAAATAGCATTTTCTTCTGTATACCAGTATTTCCCCAATGTTAAATTTTAGGCGTGCAAAAGAGATACCGGCCTTTCAAAGAAGAATGCGCCCAGAGATGCGCAAATCAAGTAAAAGGTATTCTATCCATCTTGGATCGCACGAAGCATCTGTTCAGCTGGCTGCGTTGTAGATCACTGGCCAGCTTTTTATCATGGATCCTACTACGAGAAAGATCCATGTTTTTATCATCGAAACCGTTAGGCACTGCGTAAATTGAAGACAGATCGGATCAAAGATACTCTCCAGAAAGAACTTTTTTCTCTAGTATTTTGGGGAGACACGTGCCTGGCTTAGAATAGATTGGTGACTTTATTCCCTGCTGACGTTCAGTCTAGCAAGGGTTGCCCTGAATTCCTCATATTTCTGTGCGTAAGATCTCTATATTCTCCAAGCCTTGCACTCCCCCAACTTTCTGTTTTCCACAACTCACATTTCTGAATTGACTTCGTCTTCAAAGAATATTTAAAGGTCAAGGTGATCCTGTTGTCATCTAAATGTCGAGAAAAAGTCTTTTGACTTTTACGATCATTTGTTTCTTCTCTTTCGTTTCTAGTTTATTTTTTTCAAACACCATGAAATTCATCATGATTTTATACTTTTCAAAACCCTTGTCTAAATTAAACTGAACAGCCGAAAACATCGACTACTATATAGATGATTGCTGATTACTTCGTAATCAGGTAATGACGTCATAGTTTAGCTACCTCAGCAGATTACGTGTTCACATGATTCTGGAACAACATTCTGTAATTTCAATTTTAAAAAAAACTGTCAAACTCTGATATCTGAGCTACATAATAGTGCTTAAATGGACAAATAAACCATATCGTAAGAGTGTTTGGAAAGTTATGGCATGGTGTGCATCAAAAAACATTTATTGCTCAGGCTGAGTATAAATTAGTCAGACCTATAACACAGTAGTCTATGGGAAGAAATAGACAAGGTCAGGAGAAGGTCATACTGGATACTGTAGATTTTCACTCCTTTAAAGCACTAAATGATCACTTTGAAGACCATTTTTTTCAGAGCTTCATTTTTAGATGTTATTATGTAACTCAGTGGGGTTTTTAAACTGTGATCAATGATAACTTGTGTCTTTAACCCATGAACTTTAGCCTTCATCAGTGTAAAGCAACTTTGAAGCTGGTGAAGATCTTATGCAAAGAAGCAATACATAGCATGTATTTTTTTTTAAATAGGGAGGTTTGTTGTCGTTTTTCCCTTTTTTGAGGTCTGAAACACATAAACTGAATAGAATTCATATGGCAAGACATCTGTGTGACTAATAAAGGATCAATTATCTTGACAACGTTTTTAAAAAGATGTTTCGTTAATAAACCATAAATGAAAATAATTGTACCTTTCACAATTTATTAGCTACAGCAATGTTCTATAATAACAAGTTTCGCTGAAAAATGTATTGGAAAATTGCAATGATTATTCATCTATATTACTGTAAATTATTGCAGCCACTTTCACAGTGAAGCATGACGAATAATAAAGTTAGCAAAATGGAAAATGACGAATATACGGATGCCTATAATGCGCAAGTAGTGGAGGCGCCGAGATTGCAGAAGAGGAAAGCTTTGTCGACAAAGTGTTTTGAAATCTGTGAACGGTGCACTCTTTACAATCGTTGTTTAAATCTTTTGTACAGTGGCTTACCGGAGGAGTGGCAAAGACTGCATCAGGGCCAAGTGCCACTTTACGAGTTCCTTGGAACTGTTTGCCTCTGAGTTCAAGACAGTTCTGTACAAGAATGGGTTTATTTATGTTTGGCTATTTACAGTAGGTGTACTCCATATTTTATTCGAAATAACACGCTCATTTCATAAACCCTAAACTCCAAATCACAAACCCTAACCACAGCAACAATCCTTAAAGGTAGTGGCTAACATTTACCACAGTTAAAAAAATCTGAGCCACATGATTCCCCATGCTACCAGTGTCTTTGATGAGGTCTAAAAATGAAGCCCTGAAAAATTTGTATTTCAAAATGATTATTTAGTGCTTTAAAAAAGTGAAAATCGTAAGTTGACCAGATTCACTTTGCCATTTCCTCCCATAGACTTACTGTGTGGTACACCTAGGCATTAAAACTCGCCCCGAGTTTGAATTGTTTTCATGCATAAACTTGCCCTTGCAAGTATAACTTTGTATTCTAGGGTGTTTATTTGTCCATTTGAACACTACTATGTAGCTCAGATATCAAAGTTTGACAATTTTTTTAATTGAAGCTCCACAATGTTAGCCTATCACTTTAAGCGTGTACCACATACATTTAAATCAAATGATAATTCACCCAAGGAGTTATGAAACGCTTCTAGGTCGGGATTATGCCAGTGATATACCAAATGCATTAAGATGAAGGAGAGGGTCTTAAACCTTGACCCAAGTAAATCCCAAAGTAACGTGAAGGGTGCGCTCAACAAAGTAGTACGTATCTTAAAACATCTTCGAATCTTTGATTACGCCTTAACTTTGACAAGGACACATGCACGCATAAGAAGTGTAACACTTATGCGTGGCACTTCGACGAAAAGTGGATATATTCGACCTTTGAGCCGCATTAGGAACTATCTAAAACTGTGACGTACCACGCAAAGTATTTTAGGATATTTTAAGACCCATAAATTCGAAGCGAAATTTAAATCACGAGTAGAGGTTTACTTGATATTTTGTCAACACATTTCATATCAAAAGTAAATGCACTGAGAATATTTTGAAACAGACCGTAACATCCTTTCGTTTTTCTCGGAAGATTCTTTCTCCGAGGAGATATTCTCTTGTTGGCTTGTGAATTACTTCCGTGAAAGACAAGGGAGAGAAAAACATTATTTTTGTTCTACGAGTGGAAGGGCTTCGTTTTCCAGGAGTATCACAAAAAGACGGTGGCTATTTTCTTCATCTCAGAGTACCACAAGCAGACATTTTCCGGTGTCCCTTTACGTTAATTCTTATGCAAACCACTTTTTGTTAGCCAAATCTCGTCGGAATGACAGCACGGGGAATAAACAACTATAGCCCTGTTTCAAAAAGTTGATATTATCAAGTCAACTTTTGGTATTCCAAATCCAAATCCAAATCCAAATCCAAACAATCCAAATGTTATAGTTCGAAATAGAAATCAGAAATAGAAATCCTCCGAAAATTAATTTTGCCCAATTGATCGTGGGCCCGGCAGCCAATGAGCAGCGCCAGATCGACGTTGCTCTAACGCCAAACAGGGTAGCAGCAACTCCCATCTTTTAACGACCTCCCGGTTGTGAGGAGGACGTTCTACCAACTGAGCCAACACATTCTATTGCAATTCATGACTCTGATTGTCTGTGAAAAGCAACTGTGCTTTACAGCCAATCAGAACCTTGAATTGTAGCAAAGTTGACATGAAATCAACTTTTATGAAACAGCTGGCCACAGGAATCTGGCGTAAACTGTTATACCTCTGCCTATCTCTCAAAACTAAGTGACAGCTCTTGAAAGTTATTTTTGTATCAAGTAGTATACTCGACGATAAACTCCCGTCTTTCATATATCATTTTCTTCGTGCCCTAATTAAAGATATTGTTTAACATTGTGTAGGTTCTGTTAGGTTAAACTCCGATGTAGGAGTTACAGTGCTTGAACAGATAAATAAACACCCTAGAATATGCAAAAGTTATGCTGCCAATCGCAAGATATGTCTGGAGATATCACATACACTCTTAAAAATCCCGGGTCGGACTGACTCGGAAAAGAAATCCGTTGGGGGCACACCCGGAAAAGGGTCAATTTTTTACCAAATTCCGAGTCAAGGTTGACCAAAATATGAGTCAAACTGACTTGGATTTTGGTCAAACTTGACCCGGAATGTGGTTAAACCTGACCCTTTCCGGGTGTGCCCTCAACGGATCCTTTCTCCGAGTCAGACTGACCCGGAATTTTTAAGAGTGTACGAGTAAAACACTCGGTGGTCTCCATATTGTTGCATTGTAACATAGCAATCTATGGGGAAATGGGGTATGTCAAAGCTTATATTTCGATTTTTTAAAGCATGATCATTTTGAAGTACAACTTTCTCTGGGCTTCCTTCTGTAAACCATATCCGAGACACAATACTCATGAAGACATGAAGTATTTTTTTAAGGTGGAAACATTTTTAAACGATGCCTTTAATAATACAGTATTTTGCCAACGTTTGAGGATACAAGTGTCCATAGAAAATCTAAATACGCGCAGCTTAAAATATAACCCATATCCCATGATGCATGGCTTTGCTTACTTCCGTTGTAAACAGCCTCACCCTGTACATTACCGGATCACCCTTGTATAGCCCCCATTTCCTCTTTCTCATCCCTTTCGCTAAAAGTTAACTTTTGGGTGATATTAACATGACACGTTTCTGCTCACGAGCGAGGCCATATTACTGTCACAACTTAAAGGTATATATAAGCACACATTTGTACCACCTCGTGGGAGGTCTTGACTTTACATAAGCTTATGGCATCCTCTGACAGCTTATAATGGCAAACTATGATATTATTAAGTTCAAAGCCCAAAAGTAATGTTTGATCGTAATTGACAGCAAAATTTCGCTCAAAGCAAGGCTCAAAGCGACTGCGAGACGCCTTAACAAAGCAAATGAGTTACAGTTGTGTGTCTTACTTCTTACACAATACATAGGCAGCACCTGGACTAGACTGGCTCAGAACAGAAAGTCGTGGAAGGATCATGAAGAGGGCTACATCCAACAGTGGATGAACTCAGCCTGGTGAGGTGAGGTGAGGTCTTACTTCATTATTGTGCAGGGACCTGGAAACGACATTTTTGCACCCCTGTAAGGACTTTTGGGTGCTGACTGCTGAGGGCCTGGTGTAAACCATCAGGTCTCAAAAGCGGCTTGTTTTGAGGTGCAAATCGATAAAACAAGTGAAAAAATCGTCAGGTCCTTAAAATGATTGTCTTAATTAATAATGTTTCTAATTTAAACAAATCTGAGCTACATGATCCCCTATACTACCAGTGTGTCTGATAAGGTGTAAAAATGAAGCCCTGAAAAATAAGTGCAGTGTAAAACGATCATTATGTGCTTTTAAAAAGTGAAATCACTGAGTGACCATTCCAGTTTCCTATAGTTTTTTCTAGTTTTGTTAACAAATGTATTTTGCTTAACACCGAATATAGTAATTGCAATGATTGCGATAAGAATGATCATCTTGATTATGCATAAATAGTTGTGTTATTTGGAAGCTAAAATATGCAGGTAATAGTTGTGTTAATTTGAAGTTAAAAGTTATGTAGGTTCATGTGCAGAAAAAAAAAGAAAAAATGATACGTACCTAAAGATGCCTTCTTCTTGTAGACCGCTTGATCGTAAGTGTGTCACGCATCTTTCGACAACGACAGGGATTTCTCGCGTGCACTCGTCGCTTTCATTGACTATCGTATCCTCCAGACTTTGACCAAAAACACCTGTTATGGAGGAAAAAACAGAGGAAACGAACGTTACTCTGACGTAACTCCCATATACACTCATTGCAGATTATTGCGTGTAAAGTGTGTGAATGGAGTTTTGTTTGATATGGAGAGGATTAAACCTGAACTTCAAGGCGATTTTCGTCAAAAAACTGGTTCAACTAAAGGCCACCGCACACTACACGATCGGTCTTCGATCTGATTTGGGAAGAAAATGGAATAGTGTTTGATAAAAACATTTTAAGACATCACACTTTGTTTATTAAGGTTCTAAATAGTCATACAGAAAGTAAAATCGAAAACAGGCCCGTTTCGAGCTCCAGTCGGAGGAAAAGCCAAATCGGCGAATTGACAAAATCATTGTTTCTATTTCAATACAATGTTTATTTTCAAATCAAACTGAGGTTAAAAATGCATATGAATAATATATGAATAAAACCAAAATAACCAGGAATAAGAAAAGATAAAGAACAATGTATAAATAAAACAGCAGTATACATTGGAGTTAACAAAAATATAATTGAAATGATATCTTAAACTAACTGTAGCTGGTATGATATATACGTATTTTATTTTTTTTAAATAATTTATGGCAATGAAGGTTCTCTAATTTGACAGCAGGTGTACACAGTTGTCATATTAATCAATAATAAATGAATAAACTAAACCAATTACTCTGTTGTAAAAAAAAATTGACTTATACAATATTAAACATTCCCCTTTAAATTATAGGTTTACAGATTCTTTAATATCTTCAATTCATATTTCTGATTTACAAATTGTTATTTTCACAAGTATTGTTTTTTGTTCTAAGATGACTATCATGATTGTTATACTTCAAACAAGTATATCTTATCATATTGTCATATCTAATCATATCATATCATATCATATCATATCATATCATATCATATCATATTATTATAACATCACATCATACCATCATCATCATATTACATCACATTCTATGTCATACTTTTTTCAACTTCTCGTAAATACTAGGTGTTAAAAATAAGATTTGTCAATTTTAGTATTTAATAACACAAAAATATACACCAGATTATACTGGCATTCAGTAAAGTAGCAGATGAATAGTGAACATTTATGGTGGAAGTACTTTGAATAAGATGTCAATATTCAGTTTTATGTAATTAACGCTTATTTAAAAAGTTAGAATTCAGATTTTGCTCAATATCCAGTCGCCCGTACATAATTGAAACTGTACAGAAATCAAATGGTGTGTGTGAGAGTGTGTGTCAGTCCCCAAACAATAGAAATGGACGATGGCTGCCAGAGACTGCACATTGGAAACTTTGGTATG
>JZLH01S0334388.1:12890-25597 GCA_001188425.1 Eucidaris tribuloides | reverse complement strand
CACACACACACACACACTTGGCACAATCCTGCGTACGCCTATGTTGGGTACTAATCAGTTTCTCATGCATTTACATGTAGCACAAGAAGGTACACCAGTCGTGCGTAAACCCGTTCGTAACTTACGAACAGCTTTATGAAACACCCCCGTGATCGTGTCTTTTTCAGTGGAAGACAAAACAAGGCAGCATCAGGCAATAAATGATAGAAAAAAGGGACCTATGTGCATGTCTATCATTGAACAGATATTGTTCAATAAATCTGTGTAAGTCACCGGAAAGAAATTGAAGAGTATAGAATAAGAAGTACTGAAGACACACAATACTACTTTTGAGAAACAAAGGCTCAAAGTTTTCAAAATATGTTTACAGATCACAATTGTTTGAGTTGTACATCCAAACTTGGTGAAATTAATTGACACAATAAAAGATTACTATAAGACTAAAACAAACATTGCCACACTTGTCGACTCTCAATTAACTAAAGAATCAATATTGTGGACTTCAGTACTTCTAAAAACAAGAGTCTCAGGTAACCAAATTCATTTCACGAATAAATGAATGTCAAAAGCACTTAGTTGTATACATTTTTCGAATGTCCTCAGTAAGACAATTTGTCAAACTTGGACGGTGTTTTAAATTTGACCTCATTTGATCTTTGACCGACGTGACCCCATATCTCATCCACAAAGCACAAAATACATGATAAGAAATTAGACCAAGTTTAAATTTGACCCCGGTTGACCCCTGCCCTGACCCCTACTAGGGAAGGGTGAAATTGACCAAGATTTTGTCCCAAAAAATTCCCGGCATGTAGCGACTTTAAAATAATCACAAACTCAATTTCGTCAAAATGTGACTGAAGTACTTCTTATTCTATACTCTTCATTTGACAATGCATCACGTGTTGGAGGTTTTTCGGGGAAAAAAAAAAACATTGTAGACGCATCTTTGAAAAGGGCAAACAGATAGATTAACGGTAGTGACTTGATTGCTGGGAACAGGAAAAAATGGCCCAAGATCTAAATAAGTTGAAATATATAACAACTGTACACCAGCTGGAGTAGATCTCCCAGATGAATGGATTTGTCTGTAATGTGTTTCCTTAAGGAGAATTAAGCATGAACATATAGCAGTAGTTTAATTTTCTCTGGCCCAGATCAAAATAATATTCCATAGAACCCTACACAACAGATTTGTCTGTCACAGGACATACATTATGCAAGTTATTTTAGAACGAGTCAGCTTTTGACTTCCAAATTTTCACAATAGAATCCTTGCACAGTTTACTTGATTCTAAAATAGTTTTTCAGCCCAAGTTGAGGACTACCCCCAATCATGTAATTTACCTTTGACACACAAGTCAGCCGTGAAGTCTTTAAGTATGTCCGAGAACCGGAATAACATTGTGCAAACACTTACGCACAATATTTTATACACCAATGCCAATTTCTTTTAAAATGAGGCAGGTAGAAACAAAAATGTGTACGTTTTGTGAAACAGCGGTTGAAACTCCTGTACATATAGTATTTTGCAAATGTAAATCAGCTGAAGATTTAAGACAAGCTGTTATTGATAAATTTTGTTTAAGTTAAGATATTACATTTGAGGAGTTGGCCAAGAAAAGAGTGATTTTTGGTTTCATTAAAGACTGAAAAGGGCCTTACAAACAATTGTTAAATCACCTGGTCATACTATTAAAGAGATAAATAAATATAAATAAAAATGTTGGAAATCTGAGTTTGATCGGTTATATCTCCCGTTTCGTAGTAGTAATCAATGCAAGCTTGGTATCATCAAAGAGATTATTTAATTTTCTTCTAACTGATACCCTACTTGTTATGATTATACAACCAGAGAAAGGGCGGTGTCTTAAAATGTGGTGTAAAGTGTAAATTGAAAAGCTGCAAAATGACCAATGTTCGGTAAAACACCCAATTTTTGTTGTTGTTGATAAGTGAGTTTTTCAATGTCTCCATGTTTGTTATGCACTCTAATGTGAACATTGACATGGATTGAAAGAAACACCTTAACAAGTAAGCAAACAACAACAAAAAGTGAAACAACCAAATAAACAAATATGTATGCACATTTAAAAACTGGATATAAGGCATTTAAATAATCTCACAGACATTTACTCTCACCACATTAACACAACAAAGTGATAAAAAAAAAGTATCAGTGGCTTGATTTGCATGGATTTTCATGTTTATCTTCCCGTGGATCTTTGATTTCATCCACGTTCATTGATTTTAATAACATGATCAGAGTTCAGTATCGGGTGGAAGACCTACGAATTTGTACCACCGTCCGGCACCACTTCCACATGCTGTTGATTAGCTCTGTGATTCGTTGCTGTGGGTTGGTATTCCACTCGTAATCAGTAATTGACGCAAACCTGACAATGTCGTTGCATTTGTGACTCTCTTCCGTACAGCCCGGCCAAGTTGATACCACAAATGTTCAATGGGGTTGAGGTTTGGGCTGCATGCAGGATAGTCCATTCTTGTGATACCCTCTCTCTGAGAAAATCCATGCAAGTTAAGCTCCTGGCACTTTTTTCACGTTGTGGTATTAATTTGGTGAAAGATCGGTGAGATTAAATGTCTTATGTCCAGTTTTTAATGCCCATACATGCCTTATTTCACTTTTTGTTGTTGTTGCTTGCTTATTTTGCAGGTGTTTCTTCAATCCATGTAAATGTTCACATTAGAGCGTATAACAACCAAAGAGACAATGGAAAACTCACTTATCAACAACAATAACAATTGGGTGACTAACCGAACTTTGGTCATTTTGCTGCTTTTCAATTAACACTTTACACCACATTATAAGATACTTCCCTTTCCCTGATGGCATATTCATAACAAGTAAGGTATTATTTTAAAGAAAATTAAATAATCTTTCCATTGATACCAAGCTTGCATTGATTATTTCTACGAAACGGGAGATATAACCGATCAAACTCAGATTTCCAAACTTTTTTTGAGGAGTTTATATTCAAAGATGCACCCTTTGGCATTTATTAGCAGTGTCAGATATACAGAATCAGTGATCGCAAAACAAATGTAAAAGGAAAATGTTCACTCTAGAAAATGGTCCCCTGTTGAGAATGTGTTCTAAAATGTTTAAGATTTGTTTCTATGTTCATGTAAACCATCAATATTAATATTGTGTTGATTAGTTAGTTACATTCGCTTCTTTTTGTGATCTTTATTTTGATTTATACATGATTATTGTTTTTGTAATGTTTCCAATTTATGAAAACCAATTAAAACTTTGAAAAAGAAAAAAAAACACTCGTGCAAACGTGAGCTTTTAAACAGTTGCTCTTCGAGACCTTTGCTTGGGTAGAATATCGTATGCTCATGTGCTCTTTGTAAAGTAAAATATCCAAAGCCTGCATACTTATTTTGTTGTTGTTTCCTACAGGTAAGAAAAGGGTGTGTGTCATTGTTCATGATATGCCCGCCGATAAATTGAATTCCCCAGAAAAGTACAAGGAAGAAATGAGGGTGTTCGAATTCAAGCAGCCAACCACATTTGCGAATGCGTCCTTGGTCATGATTGGTGGGAGTTTGGAAGCTATTCCCGTTGAGCTCACCGATAGTAACTGGCAAGAAATTCGGGGATTCTTGCAAACTGCTGGCTCGGTGCCCTTGCATCGTCGTCGGGATCATCCCATAGACATCGGCGAGATATGTCCTCCTGCTGATTGTAGGACGAATAGGCGCTTTTGGTCGGTGATATTTGCCATAATAGTTGGGATTCTTATCATTGTAATAATTGTCGTGAGTACCACTCAGTCCGGGTCTCCGAGTCCGAGTCCGAATCCGAGTCCGAGTCTGAGTCCGAGTCCGAGTCCGAGTCTGAGTCTGAGTCCGAGTCCGAGTCCGAGTCTGAGTCGGGCTGAGTCTGAGTCCGAGTCCGAGTCCGAGTCCGAGTCCGAGTCCGAGTCGAGTCCGATTCCGGGGTCTTTGAGTCCGAGTCCAGCAGGATAAGTCCCGAGTATGAGTTCGAATCCAGTCTGACAGTATACCCTCCCTACTCAAAAGTATTGCAACATACACTATAACGCATACATTTTGAGTTGAAGGGGTCTTTCTGTAATTAATGTCCTAATTTCATTTCATTGATTTCATTTCCAATAAAATATAACATAACAGAGTATAATGTATGTACAATGTATATTGTACATGTAGATTGAAGAACATAAACACGAAAAAGTAATTAAATATGTACAGTGACGTTAACAATAATACGATCTACATACGGTATATTGATACCATACACAGAATTATAAACAGCGAAAAATAAATATACTGCACCGGTCATACGGAACATAAGAATTTGCCAATGCCTGTGTAAATACATAGTATCTTACAGTTAGGAATTGACAAAAAGAAAAACAAACGAAAACAAAAGTAAGAGCAAACCAATACATGTATGGTGGAAAGAAGGATGGAAATGGGGAACCTACTGAAGCCAGACTTGCAGTCTGTAGACCCCGTTTGGTAGTTTAAGCTGCTATTCGTTCGAGGACAAGAGAAATAGTTAATACCTGTACCCGGTACAATGACAATACTATAATGGAACAAATCAGGACAAGAACAAAAAATATAGACAGGAGAGAAGAAAGAAGGGAAAACAGGTAAGAGAATATGAGAAAGGGCAGGAGAAACAACGAATACAACTGAAAACTATAAATGCCAGTTTTCAAGGTTTGATGAAGTAATAGAAGCACCGGTGAAAGATGACGAAAACTGATTGGGATATAATTGAATTTGAGAAATATACGACTGTCAGGGAGGTTGCAGTCCACTAACATAAGTACTGATTACTACATTATAAAGAGCATTGTATATAGGCATTGATTAAAGATATCTTTGAATTTCTTTTGAAAGTGTATACAGTATTAACTTCCCGTATTTCTGGTTATAAGGAGTTCCAAAGTTTGGGTCCACTGTTCGTAAAAATGTTATTGGCGAATAAAGTTCGGGTGCGGGGGAGATGATAAAAACGGGCTTGTCTGGTGGGGTAACTATGGTATTGGTCGTTTGTTGAGAACATATTGTAGAATACCTTGGGCAGCTCCTTTCTAAACACAACAAAAAGTAACTACCCCCCTTTTCAACATACCATAATTTTTAAACAAAACAAGTTTGTGCAAAATAATTTGGCAAGAGTGTCTCTACACTCATTGACTAACTTCTGTGTGAAAATGTGATTGATCCGTCAGGTCATGCATGAGTAAGCATGCATTAAAGGTGAAAATACTGCTTTTCAATAGTCGCAGGAGTAATCTCTCATGCCAAAATAATGGTAAATAATGGCATTTTTTGCTTTATTTATAAAGTGTGCTCACTCAACCATGACATGGTTACAACCTCTTATGTTCGTACAACATGTGCCAATACATTTCGCTGAAAAATATCAGATTTCAATTTTGCAATAAACTTAATGGATTTTACAATTTCAAAAATGAGAAAGGGTGGAAATTTTTAATGAGCTCACCGAAGCGAAAAATACGCCAAAAGTGCCAAAGGAGGTATGAGGGGATCAAACGATAGATACTCAACATAGATAGCGAATAATTATTCACCAGAAACAGAATTAGTCAAAATCCTGCATCAAAAATCCCCCAAATGACCCTTGTGACCTTTGAAAAGTGTAATTTTTTGCCTTTAATCTGGGCTCACTCATCCATGACTTGACGGATCAACCGCATTTTCACACAGAATGTAGTCAGTGCAGAAACACCCTTGCCAAATCATTTTGCTCATAACCGTGTTTTTATAAAGTTATAGTACATGTATTTTGAAAAAGGGGGTAGTTACTTTTTGTGTGTGTTTATTTAATTGAAAAATGAAAACGCCAAGATTTAGACTGTAAATTTTATTGACTTTAAGAATACAGTTACTTTTGAAAAGGGAGTCTGTGCGTGCTCTGTACTTGGAGTGACAAATTATCCGCATTGCTTTATTTTGTAGTTAATAACATCTTTTGTAATTGAGTGACCATGGAGTTTCCCTAGGCTAAAATGCCGTAAGTTAAGTATGGTAATACAAGAGTTAAATATAATGTAAATAGAACATTTTGTGGTAAATACCATTTCAATTTGTTTATAATGCCAATGTTCCTCGAGGTAATTTTACTAGTATTATTATTATGAGACTTCCATGATAATTTATCGTCGAGGTTGACACCTAAAAAATTTATCTGGGATACTTTATTGATTAGTTGATTGTCAAACATAATATCCCCAGGAATGTTACTGATGGAATTACGAAAAAGCATGTAATTTTTTTTTGTAGGTTGAAATAAATTTTGTTAGATTTTATCCAGTCTGATGCGTGTTAAAGCTCATTGTTAAGTGTGTCGATTAAATAATTTGGATTTCGGTGTTAAAAGAAAATACTAGAGTCATCAGCAAAATGGAGGATTGACAAACGGGGTGAGGATTTGTGAAAATCGTTTATATATAAAATGAATAGAAGGGGCCTAGCAGAGATCCCTGTGCATGGAATGCCGCAATTAATGTTGTGTGTGGATGAATTTTTATTTTGAATAGATACGAACTGTCGTCTGTTTTGAAGGTACAGTAGCTCCTGAACCAATCCAAGGCTTATCCTCTAATTCCATAATAAGACCGTTTATATAAGAGTATATCATGATTTATGGTATCGAAAGCCTTGGAGAAGTGCAGGAACACTCCTAGGGTATGGTAATGTTAGTCGGAGGCTTGGGTTATTTTATTAATGAGAGTAAGAATGGCATGTGTAGTATTGTGTTTTTAACTAAATCCAAATTGAAAATCAAAGAATGTATTATGATGTTGGAGAAAATTGATGGTTCGGGAGTATACGACCTTTTCAAGAATTTTTGAAAGACATGTCAATAGCGAGATTGGTCTGTAATTACTTGTTTCCTTTTCGTCACCATTTTTTTAAAGATGGGGATAACTTTAGCTAATTTCATATCATCGAGGACAATGCCGGGACTAACGGATAGATTGAACACGTTTATTGCTGGAAAATAACAAATTATTTGAAAAAATCAAATCAAATCAATAAATATAATTTCTCCTTTCTTCTCCAAGGCGGAGAGATTATCAATTGCAGACGCACCCATGAAAGAGGGGCTGGAACATAAAAATTTAACATTTTTCACCTCTCTGTAGGGGTGGGGTGTTTATTCACTCTAGCATCGTAATTCGATTTTATATTTGCCTTCAAACGGTTTTGATGGTTTGGAAAGACTTCCTACTAACAAAAAATGCCAATATGCTCCTTTGATGCGGTCTCGGAAAGAAGACACCACGCCACAAAGAGGAAAGCGCCTCCTATCTTCATAAGACAGTGAAATAGGAGAATAAGGCTACTAATTAAATATGATGGTCTTCTCGCCACATTATTGTATCCAATGTACTGAAAAGTCGCATGACAGAAAATTTTAGGATGTTTACAATAGTAAACCACCTTTAGAATTCAGAAAGAAGAAGAAAATAACGTGAACAGGTCTTGTCTAATTATGGTGCATATCCTCCTTACCACTGTCTTATGAAGATATATTTTGGAGAGCAAAGATGATAGTGGAAATATATAACAGTTGTAAAATTAACACTTTTCCCAGGGAATAGTGTTCCCCTCCAAGTAATACTTGTTAGTCTTCAGCCGGGAAGCGGTACCGGAGGCATTATGCTGGATGCTTAATGAAAGATTTTCATCAAACTTGGCTGAATTCGTCATAGAAAGATAGGACTGATCAAAATGTGTGGTCAAGAGGTCAAGGGTTAAGGGTCGTTGTGTAATACGTGGTCAATATACCGTAGATAACACATAATGCAGTATCTCAAGAAATCAATGATGCATTTTCATGAAATTTTGCAAAAGTAGATATCACCATAGAAGGATTGATTAAGTCTTTGGTCAAAGGTCACATGTATCCCATGCTGGCAATTCACTTTGTTTACTACTTAAATGTTTCTCAAAAATGGATTGATGAATTTTCATTCATCTTTGGTGAAGTGTATGTTAGCATTGCTTTATAGCTGGAATCATTTTAGGTCAAAAGGTCAAAGGTCGTAGGTGAGTTTGTGTAATACGCAGTCAATTTACTGTGGGTGACATAATTTGTCTGTAATATCTCAAAGAAGTGATGATAGATTTTCATGTTACTTATCTTCAAAATGTATTATCAGCATATATACAGATGGATGTATTGAAACGGGGTGAAAAGTCAAGGGTCAAAGGTCACAGCCCACTTTTTCCACTATTTAAATTCAAAAGATGAATATTCATGAAACTTGTCTAAAGTGTATTACCATCTAGACAAATTAACTGTTCAATATTCGGGTCATAAAGGTCAAATGTCACTGGTAATTTCTGGTTTGGGTGGGTGCTGAATTGGCGAAGAAGGGTGGAAGCATACACATTGACTGCAGTCGAATCATAACGTATCTTATTCGTTTATTTGGCAAATGAGTTAAGTGGTGCTTATTCCCGAAGCGAGAAAAAAATCTTACATGTATTGTTTCGAAAATATAGGATGAGTGAGGGCATGAAGACAGACGTACCATAAAGGGCCAAAAACGGCTACGATACCCTTTAAAAAAATGCGACGTACCACCATACGTGTAATTCGTACGATTGCATAATAGATATGTTATATTTTTATTATAAAGTATATATGTATTTAATTAAGCTGCTTCTTTATTTTTGAAAGCTTATTTTTATAGTTGTGTAATTGATATATGCTATTTAGCTCATCTTTTCATATGGGTTTTGTAGACATTTGTATTTTCTCAAGAGTATACCGTTAACATATTGGAACAGATATTAAAGTAAAAAAAGATAACCGCAAAAAAATATATATAATGTACTCTTATATTCGTGAACTGAATAATTTTAAACTTCTAGTAATACAGATTTATCTTACGTACTTATTATTTTCAAAGAAATGCGAATATCCGTAAATGATAGAAATATGAGAATAAGGACTTTCTTTTATACAAGTCTGAAAAGCAGAATTCATCGGAGTAAAACAAAGTAACAACATTAGAATGATAATACATGTATGATGTAATACGTAAAAAACAATTCAAGCATGTTTGTGAAGACTTAAATTTTCATAATCTTGTAGCTTATTAATATTAACTGTGTGTGTAATCGTCTGTTATAAAAAAATATATATAATCCCTCCATTGAACATAATAATCGTATGTGGACACAGGTTATCAAATTTGTACAATAAATTCAAATAGTCGTGAAGATCGAAAATAAAAGAAGCATGGTCGATTCCATCATTTCCCTGAGCAAAACTTGAGTTTCATGAATGAAGTTCATATTTGAAGTGATAATGAGCGCAGTGCGGTAATGAGTGACGAATAACACATCTACAGTTATGAACACAAAAATTGGAATATTTTTTTATTTCTTTTCGTAGTCCTGTTTTAAAGTGTATATTTCTTACGATTAATGATCAATCACCCAAGGAGAACAGATAATTGCTAAGAATTCATCGAGTAAAACAAAGTAACAACATAGAATGATAATACATTGTCATACGCGTAAAAAAAAAACAATTCAAGCATGTTGTTGAAGACTTAAATATTCATAATCTAGTAGCTTATTAATATGAACTGTGTGTGTAATCGTCTGTATAAAAAATTATATATATATCCTCGCATTGAACATAATAATATGTAATGTGGACACAGGTTATTCAAATTTGATACAATAAATTCAAATAGTCGTGAAAGAATCGAAAAAAAGACAGCATGGTCGATTCGCATCATTTCCCCTGAGGCAAATAACTGAGTTCGTGAATGAAGGTTTCATATTTGAAGTGATAATGAGCGAGTGCGGTAATGAGTTGATGTACGAATAACATCATCTATCAGTTATGAAACATAGAAAATGGAATATTTTTTTATTTCTTTTCGTAGCCCTGTTTTAAAGTGTATATTTCTTACGATAATGATCAATCCCACCCAAGGAGAAGCAGAGAATTGCTAAAGTTTAAATGAGTTCTACTCAGGGGCGGCGCCAGGGTAAAATTTTAGGAAGATATCCGTTGGGAACATTTTGCCTGCCGAAAAAAAATATACTAGCCAAAGCGTCCGACAAGCGCGGGGGGGGGGCAGTGGCCCGACGACGACAAAACATTTTTTGCCCGCCATTTTTTTATAGCCAGATCAACAATATTGGCTGCCGAAATTTTCGAAGAACAGTAAAATTCCCGTCATATTAATAAGTACAAAAACATAGGAGGCGGCCGCCCCTCCCCTATACCCCCTGTGGCGCCGCCCCTGACTCTACTTCAGGACAAGAAACCTATTCTTGATATGATTGAAAACTGCATTTGGTAGAAACAAAAACATATTCCAAACTCTTGTCCATGACTGTACATAAAAAGAACATATGGACAAAAGAAACATATAGTACTTGTTTTATTTCTGATTCCAGTAATCTGTGAAATATACTGCTAATAGTTTGTCAGTTAATTAAGCAATAACAATGAAGCTGAGTTTTTTTTAAATTAAATCCACCTCTTGCAGATTTTATATCATTAACTCGTTGGAGACGATGTGGATTTCAGTACAACACGCATTTTCCATAAACCCTAGCCCGAGATATCTCGTTCTTAGTTCTTACACGACCCCCCCCCCCCCCCCACCACACATACCTAAGTGCCCTGGGGGCCCCGAAGACTTGATCCGTCCCTGCGCATAACGATTGTCGAATGTAATTAGGACTTTTATGTGTACAAGCTTAGTTGACTATGCATGTATACAGGGTGACCCAGAAGGAATGCTACAACTGCGATCGCTAATTTCTTCAACATCGTCTACAATATGTCATTGGTTTTTGTTTCAGTGGTTAGAACATTCTTTTTCCAACAATATATCGCGATCATTGATTTTGAGTAATTTGTTTAGATTCTGGGGCCATTTTTTCCGACGCAATGTTTCCCAAATTTACCAATTTTTCATCAGCGGCGGTCATTGGAACACCGAGATGTTCTCGCGTCTCAGCGTGCCATAGCAGAAAAACCGCGATGACAATGAGAGATGTAGCTCACATTGAGTTCCTTGTCAAAGCGAGAATATTTCGGTGTTCTGGTGATTAATGGAGTTGAAAAAAGAGCAAATTTAGGACATTCTTCATTACCTCAGAAAAATAGCCCTTAGTACCTCAATCAAAATCAATTATCATGATATCATTTTGTTGGAAAAAGAATATTCTAACCCATGGAATAAGTACCAAGGACATTTTGTGGATGATGTTGAAGAAACTAACGATCGCAAGTGTGGCATTTTTTCTGGGCCACCCTGTATAAATCACCTTTTTTGTACTCGGAACCTTCTACCGTCTGTTTGATCATTTGGTTTGTAATATATGTTATGAAAATATACGTATTATATTCTTGTTATCTATTCTTCCCATCATACTATGGAATACGAATGGTTTTTAATAGTCTAAAATAAAGAAGCATGGTGAGTTTCATCTTGTGTAAAAGTTCAGTATGTTGTTGTTGTTGTTGTTGTTGTTGTTGTTGTTGTTGTTTGTTGTTGTTGTTTGGGGTGCTATAGTCTCGCAGCTATGCACTAGACTGTTTTAGCCCCAAAAAGTTGAGTATGCCATGAATGAATTATTATTATTATTATTATAATTATTATTTTTATATCCTTCTTCTTCTTCTTCTTCTTCTTCTTCTTCTTCTTCTTCTTCTTCTTCTCTTCGTTCTTCTTACTTCTTCTTCTCTTCTTCCTTCTCCTCCCTGCCTTCTTCTTCTTCTTCTTTCTTCTTCTTCTCTCTCTTCTTTCTCTTTTCTTTCTTGCTCTCTTCTTCTCCCCTCCTCTCCCTCTCTTCCCCCTTCTCCCCTCTTCCTTTCTTCTTTCCTTCCCTCTTCTTTCTTCTTTCCCTCTCTGTTTCCCTCTCTTCTTCTTCATTCTTCTCGCTCAATGTGCTTTCTTCTAGGGTTAGGGTTATAGTGGGGGTAGGCACGGGTAAAGGAGTGAATCATTGAGTTGATGTAATCAGATGTGCATTGATACGTAGTGCGACACACGTTAATACCCTCAGCCCAACAACAAACTAACGATGAAGATCTACCCCCCCCCCAATCCCCATGAAATTTGATCATACAGAGAGGCTTATTGATACATTTTTGTCTGTACGTCCGATTAGGCTCATCACACTTCTGGTTCGCGGGATTATCCTGCGGAAACCCTTGCGGCTTCAACACGGACGTGTCGCGAGTGGTCAAGACATTTTAAATAGGGCACCGGACGGACCCAACCGAAAGTGTGTAACTGCTACACAAGACGCCGCAAACTCCTAGAATACCAACAATTTCAAATATCCTAGAAATCCACCTAAATTAAACAAAACAAAACAAAACCTTCTTGTTCCTTGGGATCTCGGTGAATACGTGACTAAGGCGTAAGGTAAGTAAATTGGGTAATTTATTATCTATATGTCTCGAGTTTTGGTATTGTTGACGAAGGCAATTTGAATACCAGGAAATAATTTATTTGAATTAACGATAAACAGCAATATGATCAATCAATATGATCGTAATTCAAAGTCCATATTGGTAATATTTAAGGGATGTCAACGGCATTTCGAAAATAGGGGAGCGTGTGACTGTATAGTGGAAAGGGAGCAGGGAACAATTCGCCCCCCCCCCCCCATCCCCACCCCAA
>JZLH01S0334322.1:16705-44916 GCA_001188425.1 Eucidaris tribuloides | reverse complement strand
GTTTTTTTTTCAGAAAATTATTGGTACACTGGGCTGCTAACCTGATAAAGGGTACGATAGTCTGAGGAGCGTTTAGTCCAAACACCAGGAACTAGGCAAACTGGAAGATACGGAAAAAAGTACAATGCCATGACGTAAAGTCGTCAATGATAAGTTTTTGATAATATCTGTAAATTTGGAATGCATAATCGTTGACAAATTAAGTGGTGAAGAAACGATAGTTACCACTGACTATGATAAAAATTAATATTTTATGATTCATGTAGACATAATGTCAGTTTAACTTCTGGATTTATTTAAATTTACATGCAGGTACAAAATAATAGGCCTATTGTTCACTTTGAAATGACATCTTGAAATGACCATACTTCCGTGTAATCGATATAAAATCGTTTTATTTATAAACCTCGTTGACAGCTCAAAACTCAATGTTCATATATATGACGAATCAAGATCTGATATTGAATATATAATTGATTAAAATTTTAATTACTGACACTGTACAAATAAGTGAACTTCAATTGCGTAGGCTGGTTTGGGTATGGGGAGGTGCACATCTCGGGGAGGTGGAACAGGGAGGGGCACATCTTAGGGAGGTGGAACTAAAGTTTGAGAAAATCAGGCGTTAAGCAAAAAAAGGTGTGCAAATTTTTTTTTGCTATCAGGGTGAACTCTCCTATGGCTCTGCGGGGGGGGGGGGGTGCACCCCCCCGTCAGCCTACGCCCTTGAACTAAATCATTTTTTAAAGCATTTTCTTGCACATTTTGAACAATTTCGAAACACCTGTTTTTTCCCCCTCTGGTGGGTAACCCCATCTTACATCCGCCACTGTGATCCAACGGAAATATATCATTGTGAAATTATCCGCATGGTAATTTCTGCAGGCCTATGCAATCTTTATACTATTATTTCCTTTAGTAGACATTGTAATAAACATTGGAGTAATATATATTTCAGTCAACTTGTTTTGATCAGATCTTGTGTAGTGAGAGGTATTGAATGGACGTACTTTCAATATACACTGTCGAAACAATGTTTACATGATCAGTGATTTTGATCCGCACTTGTAAAGTGGAAGGCTTCCAAGTATGAAATGTTCGCATGTACAGTGTAAATGTTGAAGTAATGTTTAGGATATTACTAGTTTTCATAACTTGTCTGGTTGACGGTTGACATGTATTGATTGTTCGAACCTTTCAAATATGTTGGAATAGTGTTTTTGGATTACTACTAGTTTTGATCAGCTCTTGTAAAGTAGAAGGCGCACAAATATTGTCCATAATATCTCTGAGTTTGGATTTTAATATTTCGTATCACCATCTTGTACATTTCTCATTTATCGATTGGCAAACATTGTTTTAATTTTGAAATGAATATGATATACAGTACGGTATGAATAAATGCACGACATCGTAAATAAATAACACTGGTGTAATGAGTACTGTACGATATTTCAAAATAAATGTAGACTCACTTTGTTGAACTGTCCAACCGAAAGTCAATATGCGGGATTTGTATATGATTTTAACAACCTTTTTAACATGACGATACTTAGATGTTTCCCGAGAAGTGATATAAAAGTAACGATTTGTGATGATATCTGCATGGCAATAAAGACGCACCTGAGACTCTTACATCATTTTATCTTTCATATATGCTTCTTTTTGTGTGATTAAGACATAACAGGTCGGACATAACGGAACACTCTACCGGACTTTATTAAACAAGCGCCATTCTGGAATTTCTTTAAACGATTAATGAAAGATTTTTTTTTTCTAAACGAAAATCTACACCATCAAAAATGTAATACAAAGCGGTACAATTCTGGTAATGGCATCTGACTGCCAGCAAATTTACCTCCATCTTTTATTGTAATGACATGTATTCATACCTTAAAGAAACTACATTATTAATAATGTATATGATTTAATGACCACCGAAAAAGTAATTTTGCGATTACGATGCACATTATCCCCACTGCACACCCGTTGTCCTTTTCTGTCCCTGTGCCGTTACTGCACACACGCACATCTGAAATTACCCCCGGTCTGTCAGAGGATAAAGTTAAACACTTGTTGTCGTAATCGTTGCGATTTTTTTCGATATAAGAATGAAACTAGTTCCGAAATATAATCAGTTAATCTGTGTTTCATACTAAATACTTGAACCAAGTTATATTGATATCCGATAAGCCGCTCTTGAGTTATCATGGTAACAAGCTCAATCAGACATGTAGGAAGCCTTGTGACCTTTGACCTTTCACCTATCACCTCCGAAATCTCATCAGTTCATCGGTGCTTTTCAATACATACTCTTTCCAAGTTTCATCAAAATCCGATAAGCATTTCTTAATATATCGCGTAAAAGACAACAGGTATGGGGCCTCGTGACCTTTGACCTTGCAACTCTAACATCTAATCAGTTCATTGTTGCTTTATAATACATACTTCACCCAAGTTACATAAAAATCCCACCAGCTGTTCTTAATTTATAATTTAAAAATAAATAGAATTTACAATGTTGAATAATCCGTGCATCAAATGTGTCGTAACAGTAATTTATAAATGTATGAAAACTCCACTGACCCGATAAAAAAATGATATAGATGTTAGTTACAGATGCTTTGGTCAATGGCGAAGTATAATAGCGCATTTCATTCACGTCGCTTCACGTTTTATAGCTCTCCAGTACCGGTTTGAGAATTTTATATTATTCCTGTCGAAAGAAACCAAAGGTCTTTGTTGGAATAAATTATCGGATTCACTGCACAATTGCAAAAAAATAAAAACGTCAATAAATGGATTGCAGGTTTTATATTCACTTGTCCGATATCAGGAAATAAATCTACTACATACATCATGTTGGAGACCAACAGAGGCAAAACATGGCCATCAGAAGCAGAATTGTGTTTACTACCTTGATTGTTCCGCCATTGACCCCCATCCTTTCTCCAGAAATTGCACTTTCAAGATTTGCTATCTGATTCGGCTGCTTAACTGCTACTCGTAAAATTCTTAGATTTAGCATAATTAACTTATGCCGCAAATTGTCACAAATATTGCTGAACTGTGGAAAACAACCAGACCATCATTAGTGTAATGTTTCCCAGTGCACAAACTGTTGGGAACGTTATTACATATCTATAACCTTGTGTTTATAACAGGGTTGCCAGTTTGGCGTTTTTAATGCCATAAACACCAAATTTGGCAGGTTGTTTTTTATGTCGTTTGGCATTGGAGAATTCAAAGTGCACGCCAAACTGCTTGTTGGCCTTTTTTTGGCGTTTTTCCATGACATACGTAAAAAGTCATTATAAAACCCGATTGTCTGGTGATTTTCAGTAAAATATTTGCCACAAGATCCAAAAGTATCGGTGTGCATGTACATGTATACTTCGCGTGCAAAATCTGGCGGCGTATAAACCACGGCAGTATAATTGTCGGCTGCGCTGGAGGTATCAAAGGTGTTATAAATTGATTACAACGTAATTTCCAACCACATCAGGCTGTGCTGCCCATAAAATGCATCAAATGCAAATTTGGCGTGTTTTCACTGAATTTGGCATGTAATTTAGCGTTTTGAGAATCGGAAAACCTGGCAACCCTGGTTGATATAACATTCAGAATTCCTGTACAGACGCCGGACAACCACGTGATTGCAATTACAATAAAAACTCGTTTGCTGGTGACTAATTCGGCATATCGCAAAGGCTTTGTGATAGTGATACCGATCGCCAGTAATTGCAACAAGATGGAACAGTGAAACTGCAGTAAACAGATAACCCAAATGAAGAAGACATCTATTATACACAGCTAAACAGGTGGTCTTATTCTCAACAAGAGTGGAATATAACTCGGGCGGTATTGTCAGTAGGCCTGTCAAGAGGTCGGTTACCGCGAGACTTGTGCGAATGAAGTTTGTAAGTGTTCGAATACGGTGGTTTCGGTCAGGGGCGTCGATCCGTTTTTCGGATTGGGGGGCGGGCAAAAGTGGGGAAAATGTCAAAAATTGAAAACTGCGTGTGCCTCATAGTAATTCTTTGCGAAATTTGATGGTTTAGTAGTGCTTTCCAGTGCTTTTAAACATATCCTTAATTGCATTACATATTATGAATTTTTAAGTTGTCAAAATTATTGGGGGGGGGGCAATCGATATATTTGCCCAATGTTTGGCATTGGAGTGGCGACTCCCCCCCCCCCCCTTGGCCACCCCGCATTGACGCCTCTGGTTTCGGTAAACAGATCAAGATGACGAGAGTGTTTCCGCTAAATCGTGAGTGTCAGTGTTATAAAATCTGCAAACAAATGCTTGCCCCAAGACTTCAATTTCGATTGGTTCACCGTAAAAAGCGCTGAATTTTCTGCAACCATAATGTTTGATTTTAACATTTGCTCCGTTCAATAAAAGAAGTATCCTTAATAAATTGAGATGCTTTCGGCAAGTCACAAATCAATGGTTAAAGCGGTCCACATTAAAAATATGCTTTCAAGCAATCCAAACAAAAATTACACGGAATACAAGAAATCAAGGAGTTTGTGTTTGAAGCTTCTTGAAGAAATATTATCTATAGGCATACAAGAAGCAAGTAACGTGTAAATATCACCTTGAAATTTTACAACGATGTCATAAGCAGCCAACAAGTTTGGAGTTTTGATTAGTTCACTGTAAAAATAAAATAAGCTATCATAGAGCCAGTGAGCCAAAAACCACTCCTGTATTTAAAATAAGTGTATAAAACCTCTTAAACGTCTTGGAGCAAGTACTGAAAAAATGTACCTTTTAGAGACATTTTTGATAGGCAGTATAGCGGTGATTTCATGAAACGAGAGGGGGTGGGGGAGAAACACCGAAGGCAAAATAATTATACCCTCGCGCGGGAAAAAAGGCGCCCCGAAGATTCATAAAAGAGGAAAGTGTGAGTTTGAAATCCCCCTCCCCCGGAAATAATCAATTTTATTTATTCATTTCCATCACATTTACCTTTTGAATATGTTCGCAAGTACAAAATCTAACTAAAATGCTAAAATAATAGAAATATTCATGTTTAAAAATCAAGGAGAGCGATGCCCAGAGAAAAAAAATTCGAGGGGGACCCCTCGCCCCGTTTCCTGTGATCAACGCATACGGTAATTCCTTTAATGTTACGCTAGAATACTGCATGGAGCACTCGGCACACCATGACTACCTGGAAACAGTAGTCGGATAACATTGAACCCTGAGGGAGCCTTTCTTACCTTTAACTTCATTTAAGATCTCCTGTTTATCCCAATTTGGGAACTGTTATGTTTTGTCTGCCGAAAATCCCCCAATTCATGAATACTGTTACCCTAGTATTAATGAATACACCAACATTTAGTTGTAGCATTTAAGTTTTCAATACTATACTCATATCACGTACAAATTCTATTAATGTTTTTGTACAGCGGTATTGAGAGGGTTAAAGTTATGTTCACATCTACGTCTGACAGTAACTGGTCTGTTTACACCCAAAAGGGCGCTCTCGCTGTACAAAATATATAACATTAACGCTCTTCTGGATGTCAGTGCAGGGGCGTCGATCCATTCTTTTTTCAGATGGGGGGGGGGGGCAAATTGCAATATACAATTTTGCAAAGTGACTAAAAATTGAAATTGTATACGTTTAGTATTATTTATATGTTATGTTTAATAATTTTGTAGTGCCTTGCACTGCTTTTTAAACGTATCTTAGCATTATGTTTTATGATTTTTCAAGTTGTTAAAAATATTGGGGTTTGGGGAATCGATATATTTTCAACATTTTTATTAGGGCGACTGTTCTCATCTGATTTGTCAAAAAACCTATGCTACGCTCTGCTAGTCTACATAACTAGACACAGCTTACACCAATTGAATGAGACTTACTTTAGCCTATTATATTTCTGGGTGAATGAGTGGCGTGCATGATGGTGTATGTAGGTTTGTTTAGTAGTTCTAGGATACCTACCCCTTGGACGAACAACCCCCGGATAACCACCAGCCCCTCCCCCCACAACCTTCTTGGACAAGTACACCTATATAGGGCAATCACCCTCTACGGCTACCCCTGGGGCAATTACCTCCATGAATACCCCCAGCCAACAATTCACTAGGACAACCACCATATAGGGCAATTCCCCCCCCCCTCCCCTCTCCTCCTCGGATAAATATTGCGTAAATGTATTTATTTTTGTATTAATTTTCTTGAAATGACATATGACGAAGGATATATTCCTTGTCAGAAGTACAAATTATAACAACTTCAAAAAGTACAATCTTTACTTCACGTTTTAAAATGTTAACAATATGTTTATTATTAAAACCAAAATATATACATGCTGCATCGCTTCAACTATATCAGACTAAATGTAGCTTTTTATAGCAAAAGAATTGCAAGTTCCAACTACACACACATATCAAATGAATCATATCAGTCAAATTAATAACATTATAATAATATATGTTTTCATACCATTTTAGCTTCTGTAAATAATTTGATTTTGTTTTTGTAAATGACAAATAATGGATGTTCGACTGTTAATGTCATGATTAATGATTACTGTATTTTTGTTAATGCGCTATTGTCATTCCATTGTTAATGTTCAATTGTTTTTTATTGATGTGGATGATTATTATTATTATAGTGAGAACAAAAATAAAATCTGTCCTGTGCTTTCACTGATGATATCTTAAATTTGTGTATTATGCATAGTACAGTATCGAATGGTTAAGTGTACGTTTTTCACTGTGATTGACATGTCGCCGATTAATATTAAATACTTCATGGACAAAGCAGTGAAACGATACTCCGTGTGACTGTATCGCAGACAATAAATGTGACAAGGGCTATTTCATATAATAAAGTTGTATTAGCCTAGAAGAACAGGGCTATATTATAACTGGTAATAAAGTCGTATTAGCTAGACGCAAAGGAAAATGTGAATTAAAACAACTGTCATGGTTAGTGCGTTCTTGATTAACGTCTCAATGGCAGTAAGTAATTATATGTAATATATATGGTCTTGGCGCGACAAGCAAAGGTGTGTTATTTGGAAAGATATGGAGGGTAAGATGTTCTCACGACACCACACCCACCACAACAGCACGAGCACGACACACATCCAACACACACGACACACACAGGGGACACAACGCACCCACCAAACAGCATGACCCCACACACACACACCCGGTCGATTAAATTAGGAAAGAAATAGGAACGTAGCTTAAATTAAAGTTCCTCCAAACTGGTCTACGCCGGGAGTCGAATCCGGGTGTCTGGCTCAGAACGCCAACGCCTTAATCACTAGGCCATGCAGACCGTTGGTTGTCGGCTGACCCAAATTCAACTGACCAACGGACCAGTTTGTCAACCTTTGTGTCCAAATACCTCTATACGGAGCAGGAGAGTTTTCGAACATTGACAAGCCGCATGCCTCAGCTAGATCTTACATAATGATACATGCATATTTTATATATAACACATGAAACTTCATTAGATTTGATGAAAACTTTTGTCAGCACCTAGTCTATTCATTATACACAAAAACTATAAAATCGACAACAACATAAAACTGTAAACGAAATGGCAGTAAATCAACGTTTAAACTAAAAAATATAATTGACCTTTAAAAGGTATCACGTTTATTAGAATAAATCAATGATACTGTTAACAACTACCGAGCTTCTCCACCCTGTAATCGACGAGAGAAGTGTCCGTTAAAAACTTTCTAATGCATGTGAGATTTCTTCGTGATACGTAGTTTGATCAATGATCAATTGTATGACATACAATTATTACGTGGCGATAAAAGTTTAATAACAAAATATGGAGATCCATCACACTTTGAGTGGATAATCAAACTAAGCAAGTAATCAAAGCTACACTTATGACTTAACCCAATTTCACCGCGTATATATTCAGGCACACCATTTCACAAGAAAATCCACGTTCCATCACACAACAGTAACAAACACTCACATTTCTTCTTCTACTTTATTTACGAACAGTAATTGCAAGACCGAATGTTGAGCACTTGAAACACATTTACTGTATTTGTATTGATCTGAATCATCTATAATTAATTCCAAAATCCATATATACTACTCATGATAATATCCAAAACAGAAAAATAGGCAATTAAGCAGTGTTACTGGCGTCGGTAGTAAGTGTTCCTGCACTTAATTGAATACCATGGTCATCAGTGGAGACACGGTTAGTTGTTGCCGAAGATGTTTTACGATCCTGGGAGGACGCAGACGAGTTGACATCTTTGTGACCCTTCGGCTTATCCCGCCTGGCCTGTTCGTTGCATTTGCAGCGTAACCACCGCATCCATTCGTCGCGGACCTCCTTCTGTCGAATGCAGAACAAGAGGAAGATGAAGAATCCCTGGAGAGAGTTGAAGACGAGGAACAGGACGTTGAAGAGCAGACGGGCCCAACTGATGGCCAAGAAACCAAAAATCCAGGTGAGACCTAACAGAATCGAGATGGCCACCGCATTCTGGACTCGACGCCAGGTTTCCGAGCGATCGTTGGTGTTGACTTTGTGGGCGGCCACCGTACGTCGGCATGTCAACCGCTGTATGACGAGCCCGAAGATGATAAAATTGACGACGAGACAGAGAGCGACGAGGAGCATGACACCGAAATAGAGGGCTGGACCCGGCTTTAGGAAACAGCTAATGGATTTGATTAATAAAATGGTGAATGAATAAGTGTTAGTTCTGAATACAGATTACCAAGGAATTAGCCAGTGCAGCTGGACACAATATTCACTGTGTGATCCTCGTATAGGCAACATACTATACATGTAACTCCATTTTTTGGTTTTCTTCATGGACTGATTTGGTATCAGAAGCTAGCGCACTCATCACTATCGTAACTAGGAGGCTGCAAACAAGGGTGACTTTATGTATTCCTATAACTGGGGACTATATTCATTCGGAATCATCGACTTATGCATCGAGATGTCCCTATGGTTGATGGAAGTGTTATAATGTTCTCTAAAATGAATTCTTCTATACCAGATATTAGCTGATTCTACTCTTAGTGTGGAGACTGTCTTTATTCTAAATAAAAGTGACATAGAGAATATTGAAATGACTTTTTTAATTTGACATTATTTTTCACTCCACATGTGTATCTCTCTTGCAATTTAAAGGTTTCATTTAAAACGTGATTTTTTATTGATTAATTTATTTAATCAAATTTTGAAGCATCGATGACACAATCCAATATTACGTAAGATAACAATCTTCTTCTTATTCACTTACTACGTGTTGTCTCCCAGGTAGAGAGTTTTATCAACTGCCACAATTACACTGCACACAACTAAAGGAAGCCCTGTCAATCCAAACACACACAAAACGAAAATTTGTATACTATTTGTTCAAAAAATCACTCCTTGACTCTCTATTGTCATGCAATTCTAAATGTGATGTGGTAGGGAACAAGGTGCTGACCCGATATATCTAGCTGTAATATTTCTGAAAAGGCCTGAAATTGACAGAGGTGTAATGGCCCCTACGCTTTAGAACACGTGGAATAAAAGTCGATGAAATACTTGGCCGACATTGAAGCCATCGGCTTGTCAAAAACGTAGTCATCGTTCTCTAGTCGGTTTCTCTGAATAAGAGTGCTTTTCTTGCCAGAAACAGCACAGAGTCGTCATACAGTGTTCACACAGTGAATACACTATGACCACTGAGTAGTATGACCATTGGAAACATTGCTATAGAGAGACCTATATGATCCCTCAATACAAGTCGTAAGAGTCCATTCTTTGTTCACTGTGTGAACGTGAACGACTCTGTGTTAATTGTGTGAACATTAATTGTGACGACTCTGCGTTCTTTCCGGGAGGTCCTTACCACTCTGTAAATTAGGAACATTTTTCATAGAGTGACAGACCACTCAGTAGTCATAGAGTCCACTCTGTGTTCATTGTGTGAACTTATCGTGACGACTCTTGTGTTTTTTAGGGGCAGTCATGACCACTGAATAGATTTGTAACATTTTGATAGAGTGACAATTTAATCAATCAGTACCCACAGGGTCCATTTTTTGTTCATTGGGGAACACTCTGTGACGACTGTCTTCATTCTTTCTGGCAATATCCCTAAAGCCCAGTTATACCACGAATACCTGACGGATGACCTTGGATGAATAGTCTGTGGCAATGGAACGAACAAGCTGGGTATCCTTCTTTCCTGTCTACATCGGTGTAAATTTACAGTCGTCCTTTGTAATAGTTCAAACGCCACATACGTTTTTTTTTAATAGGAACGTTGGTAGTACTTTATGCTCTTGCATAATTTCCTGGAAGCTGTCATCACCAGGGTTATAGCTACGTCGGTCGGCGCCGGTCGGTATTAGCCGGCACAAACCGAAGCCGACCGGCACTGAGCTGAATTTATTAGTCCTCCGACCGGCACAGAAAAACTTGAAAATGACTGTAAAATGTTTCAAATCTCTACATAAATCGTGTATTTTGAGCTTTAAACATCATTACATTTCAGCGAAGATGTATTTTGTAAAATAAATGCTTCCAAATGTTTTTTCTATGTGGAAACCAAGAAGCGCTACGCTCGCTTTGCTCGCTCCGCTTGTGTAACTCCTTCCTACGGCCGGCACAGAAATCTTTCTAGCTCTTACCCTGGTCATCACTAAATCATTCTTTTCCTGAATACACTTATGATTGCATTCGTGATTATCCTTCCTCCTCTAACACTGTACACAAACATTCTCGTGGCGGAAGTTATAGTCTTACGATTACCTTTATGTGAACCTTTCAAAAAGCGTAATATTATCCCTTCCATATTCATGAACGAGACTCTATCCATGGTTGCGAGGAAAGTGACAAAGGTTTCCAGGGTTGTTACAGAGATTACTAAACGACAAGTTGGCGACCACTCTGTGGCATTATGTAGATAAGTAACAACAATAACAAGGCACCGAGACACTTCCTGTATTCTCCAATCGCGGTAACCACACACCTGGAGTGCTTCCCGGAGATGTTTGAGTTCCTTCTGCCGAGTTTCTTTAGAAGAAGGAATAGAGGTGGCCCTGTGAAATAATGAGACTTTCTGAGAAAATCCAACGGATCCTTAGAAGCTATCACATTCCCGTCTACTTTAAACTGGCAAACACACTTAACATCCGAAGATTAAAGTTCCAAAAGAAAAGAAACTATGCCATTCCATGTAAAGAGGGGGGCTGCCAAGAGAACTATACTGGCAAAACGAAACAGTCGCTTCACAAGCGGTTGTATCAACATCGCAGACCAGGGACATCAGGAAACGATTCTGCTGTCTACTCTCACCTGAACACATCCAATAACGATTTCAAAACCAAGGGCATGCTCATTCGACTCTCGGTGGTTTGAGAGTGGTTTAACTAACAGTAGTAGTAGGTAGCAGTTCCGCGTTCCCGTGGAACATCACGAACCCCTGCAAGTTGATCCACAGTCTTGGAAGCGCTTCAGAAACGTCAACGTAAAAACGCCGAAATACTTGAGACTCTGGGATTGACCGTCGTCGCTGGACGACCCAGGGAAGCCACTAAAGCCAGTGGCGTAACCGTCAACTACCCGGCACAATGTAACTGGGCCTTAATTGCACCGCCTTATTGGTAGTATTCTGTCTGCTGTTGTGTCGATAACTTCCTTACAATGATCAAATGTCACATAAATAAACGAGGCTCATAGCTAAGACTTTTTGCAGAATGTTTCGGTAAGATTATGCGCATCATTGACGTGATAGGTTGAATATAATCGCGTAACTTACCCCACGCACAGATGCCAGCTTTGATCATGAAGTTAGATGCAGAGGCGTTGAGCACCTTGACGAAGAGTAGATACATGTTGACAGCCTCCACCAACATCCATGCAATGGATGCCAGGAGGAAGAAGTGGATGAGGAAACCAACTGCGATGCAACCTCCAGTTGGGTAACGACGGTCGATACCAATTTCAAACACAAGATACAGTCCGAGCAGGGCTACGCATAGGTTGATGAGGATGCGCTGGGGTTGTTTGGATCGGAACTTTCTGTCGAGCAAAGACATCCAAAGTGCTATTTTTAGATACGTTATACAATGCTCTCTTTTTTGATTTCACTAAAAGTATTGCAACTACCATTTGCCGAGGTGTCGTGTCTTTAATAGTGGGTAAGGCTTCCCTATCACGACTTCGCCCGTTAGAAACTTGTCACGTCATTTATAATCCTTGGGTAAGACACGTCATCTCGCATCTTCATCACATTAGTATAAATGGATACCTGGCAGGGTAAGAATGCCTTTGTTTGATTGGCTAAATGTACCTCCTTAGGGTAGCTTAACCAGTGATTAGTGTAATAATGTCCGCGCGCATTACGACCGATCTCTCTTTATGGTGTAATGCGCTATATAAAAAATACCACTGTTATTAATTACCCGGATAGAGGTACTAGTATACAATTGTCGCTTCCACTTTCCACCTCTTTTCCTTTATTGCCAAGACCTCGTCTGTGCTTTTTGGGCAGTTAATGTGCTCAATCAACTTTTTGGAAGATTAATTTTATGTGCAATTATGATTGCTTAATGCTTGATTATCATTACGAAAACGTATTATATCAGCTTTGTGGATGTTTGTTTTATTTACTTATTCATACTGAGGTAATAACATGTTTAACTTCATGGGTAGAAATATATCTTATTAGTTCGACCACTTACTTTATAGCCAGATAAGTGATGATTGTAATGATGAGGCACACTATGGATATTGAACACCCAATAGTACCGAGCAGATCCAAGAAGTATATTCCAATATCTCCCGATACGTCCTGTGTAACACAGATAAATATTATAATAAAAGGAAGGGGCATAACAACAAAAAGAGGGATTTGTATACAGTCAAAAGGGGAGCTTGTTTCGTCCTCTCCCCCTTGGTGCACCACTTTGCATAGGCATAACCAAGGGGTGTCCTTGTTGATCGGCAAGTAATAAAAAGCAAAACCATAAAAAAAACCTGTATGAAATAGGAAAGAAGGTGGAAATCTGGTCAGCAAGTCAGCATGATATACGATCTACCTCTTTACCCCATGTTCTGGAGATGATGATCTCTGAGACTCTCGAAATCAATATTTTAATTTCCTTTAACATTGGACTTGAGCCATTTTCCTTGTATTCGTTGTATTTATCACCTGTGTTTCATCTGAAACCCCTAACACGAAGAGCGAAATACTTTCATTCACTGAAGAACACTGAGTTTGGCTATTTAGAAAAGGACAGATTTGTCTAATTTATCACAGCCAATTAATGACGTTAATGAGCCGGGGTGTTTAACACCACCTAATGCTTGGGTGCTGATGGTAGTAGTATTTGGCGATTAGGAAAATGCTTTACCTTTTATGTTTATGTTTTGCTTAATTTTCCTACTTTTCCTTCACTTTGTCTCCCTTTTAATTTTAATTTCATTTATTTATTCTTTTTTTTGGGGGGGGGGGTAGAGTGCCTCCTCTACCTCCACAACTGAATGAATCGTCTGCAATTCCTACCAACAAAACAGCAAAGCTGGTCAGGTGATCACAGAGGCACCTGATCCTCCCGATGTCGGGCCTGTCTTCTCGGCGACATCCTTTGGACGACCATCCACCGAGGGTTTTATTCCAGAATACGCAGATTCGGTCATCAATCTCTCAGTGCCACTTGTCACCTGGAAACACACGGACCAAACTGTGATTATGATCGTCTGTTCAACACTACATCAGGGCGCAATCGCATTCTTAAATGTAGAGGGGACATCAACAATGTTCATAGCCGCGGGCCAAATCCCAGGTCATTTTTTTTTCCGGTCAGGGCAGCCGCCGAAATCTCGCTCAGCGGGTGGGGGAGGGGGGGGGGGTAGGTGACGAAAAATGTTTTCCCAAATCCCGAGGTCCAGACATTTTCCAGCATAGCCTTGCAGCCGAAAAATCGCTCAGCGACGATCAAAACAATTATTTTTTTTTTTTTTTTTTATTTTTTTTTTTATTTTTTTTTGCGCCCGCCATTTTTTTTTACTTGCCAAATTAACCAGCGCAAACGAATCCCGTCACAGACTCAAACGTAGCACACATGTAAATTCCTGGGGGGGGGATTTATATCGTGTCCCCAAGCCGTTCAAATCGTGGGGGGGGTTCCCGCGCTGATTTGCCGCCCCTGCACGTACACATGTCGCTAACAGAACACAAAGAACATCGGATACTAAGATCAAGCAGCGGTAATTCATATGACGAGTGGGGGGGGGGTTGGGAACGTGAACTTTGAAGGCGAAATAATCATACTCTCGCTTGTATCATAAATTATTGTCACTGTTAAAAAGTAGGAAATGTGTAGTGGAAATCCTCCCCACGCATTAACACAATTGAATTATTATTTCTTTACCCTTTGAACAGGTTTGCAAATACAAAAATGTATAAAAAAAAATGCTGACAAAATCAAAAAAAATATGGAGATATAAAAATCCACCCCTCCCTCAGAAAAAGATCTCCTTGTGTCCAATGTATCGTCAATAAATCAAGACAATTTTTAATCCTTTTTAAAAGGTGGGATGAAAGATGTTTACCCAATGAAATTAGGGCAACATCAGCCACAATGTCATCAATTGAGGATATTAGACGAGATTTAAAAAATATTAAAATGCAATATCAATATTTTGTTCCTCTTTTTAACGAACACTGCTAATCAAAGAGAAGTTAAAACATCAGATTCCAAGACGTGATTCAATCACTCTGTATTTTTTTTTGTCTGAGCACAATTGATGCAAACATTTATTTAAAAAAAAATAGTCACGCCGTATTCTAAAACGTATCCATTGATGTTACTGTGGAGAGAGTGCAAGAGGGTACACAACAGTTATATCACAGACATACTGTTCATATGTATATTATGAGGAGATTATTGGCACTTTTTTTATCACGTGAGTCAAGAGAGGCAATAGTTCATTCTGCCTCGCCTACAGTAGACCTTTAAGTAAATTCTATCAAAAAGAAACGACGGGTATCGAAAGTCATGATCTCACATTCAGCGGGAAGAATAATGTCTCAACCTCTTGGCCAAGAGGCAAATCGACGACCACAGCTCCCTCTAACGTCGCGGAAATGACACGAGACCCAATCCATCTGCCTGCTTTCATAGCACTTTCCTGCTCTGAACTCTGAAACAGGTTGTCGTTTTGAAATATGTAGAAACTTACAGGTACTGGTTCAATGTCTGGGGAAACAAGAACATGAATAACGAAACCTATGAAAAAAAAATGCCAGCCTTGGATGCAAATCCTAAATTAAAGGATGTTGTATTATCTTCAGTTAAGTTTCCACATGTGTATTAGATTATTTTGTGCCTTCCCTCGTCAATTTTTTATAACTAAATCGTTATTTTACTAATGCCAAACATGGTGATAATAACAACATAATACGCTTTCCCAGACTAAAGCACAAAGATATGTAGAGTAAGAGTAGTCTAAATTAAAGCGCAAGTTTAGTTTTGGCGATTTTTCTTCATATCACACCAATAACAGATTCTGATTATCTTCAGTTTTTTTTTAGATTAATTAATGAAAAATCTCGGGGGGGGGGGGGAACCCGAGATTTGACTATATTTTACATTACAGCATCCAAAGGGTTAATAAGGTGTTAAGGTTATCTGAATTATACCTCATCAGAAGCTTATCAAGCTTATTTGAAAGTCCTGACGTTCACGTCTCCCAAAATCATTTTCTATACATTTTTTGTTATATTTGTCTCTCCCTCTCAATATCAAAAAATGACCCTTTCTTGTGCCATTAGAACCCATGACGCTATTTTCTCCCCCCACCCCTCTCTCTTTAGAAATGTATTTGCCACCAGCCGAAGTATCTTACAAGGCCTGTGTTTCATAGGATTTAGAAAAGGGTGAAGTGTCATTTTGCAACAAAAGCGTGTAAAGAATAGAATAATTTGTAATAACCCCCTCCCCAGATAAAGGGGTTGAGTAATGACAAATTTCCGTTATATTTGTAAAGAAGGTAACTTAAGACCATATAGATATGAATTAATAACTACTAGATGGTAACATATAAAACAATACCTGGTCTATATGAAGGTAAGGAATCGAGGATGCTACCAGGAAGGATTATCGACGCATCGACCATGTTATTCGGGATTTGATCGGGCTCAAAGAATACCCTGGTCCCGTATGGAATGAACTCATCATTGAGTTTGCTACCCTGCCCCTCCAGCGTGAAACTCGCGAAAGCCAGACCGTTCTCCAACGCTGAACCCTGGAACTGGTAGGCCATCACCGCGATATTGCGACCCGTAAAAGTCAGGTTGGATCCTTGTCCCCGTGTTTGCAAGAGGGTGACTTGATCCTCCAGTGAGTCCTGGATTATCGTAGGCGCTTCGTCGGTACCGACATATTCTGAACTATCGATATGTAAGACGTTATCTACTATCATTATGACATTAGTAGTTACCTGCACGGGAGAAAAATAATACGATGTGCTAATGAACTGAGCGCTCCATCCAGGAGGCAGCTGTTGTGTGAAGGAATCATTTGGTTCCAGAAAATCCACAGGAGTAGAACGAAGGCAAGCCAGTCAAACACTAACGTTGACTGAAAAAAACTAATTAATGAAAAAATCACCGATCAATGAAGGTTTTCTGTATCAATCATGATTTAGTTTAACCCTTTGGAACCAATGAATCCAAAATACGACAGACACAGCGCATCGTCACTTGTCACTTGAAGCTGAAGGGTTTAACGTGCTACATGTTTCCAAAATCTATATAGATTTCGCTCCACCCGATGCAATGTACCTTACTCAGAGCAAGCGCACAGGGTGATTGACTTGTCAAAACGGGAATGTAGAACTACGTGACTTGTCGAAACGGGACGGTAGAACTACGTGACGGGTTGATTTTCTGCTAGAAGGAAAGTGCTATTGGTCTCTTTACTATTGATGCATACGCAGGTAACACAAGATGCAAACGATAATATCTGTCGCACAAACATCGGGCGACCATTTCAAAAAGTGAGACCATCTTTTGGGATGGATTACAAGGTTGGGGTGCTTAGATAACATTTAAGTGCCAATACATGGGTTAATAAATACAGGGGGCGGGGCGAAACAGGGAGCAGGGGTGGCCACCGTCTGAAATGGCCAAAATACAGAAAAATCATGATGTTTTCGCAATGTCATTCATGAAATGTATGTCTTATGACAGTTTCGGCTCCCCCGGGTTTTTGCTCTCCGCTGACCAAAGACCATTCACGTTTGTGAAGTGTGGAAAAAACTGACGGTCATTATACAACGATAGGCCTATTGAGTATGATATATTCTACCTTATTTTAAGTAGAAATTTCATTAACCCAATTTAATGAAAAATGTCAGGTCCTTTCCATATTGTTTTTACCTTTTTTTGCCTTAATCATCACGATATCCGGCACGATATAGATCAATTGCCATTACGTTAAACATCATTGAATACCTTCACACATTGCATGAAAGGACAACATTTTGTAATTGTTTTTGACACCACATCATTTAATGCAAGTGCAAGAACATCCAATCGGATTTAGTTACAACTTTTATCATTTCTTCATATTACGCATGTGTTTTTCAATAAAATTAACCATGGAAGTATTAATAACCTCCTCTCATCAGATTCTTTCACTTTCTTGCTCAAATGCCTTACTAACCTCCTCAGACGGATCTCCAACCTCGACGATGTTATGGAGAGCAATTGAAACAGCCACCAAACCTTCGGAGGAGATGTCTTCTGGATGACTTGTTGCAATCACTAAATCCCCGGAGAACTCCATGACATTGTCAGCATTCACTGGTGTCTGATTATTAAATATAAAAAACAGTAACAAGGAAAATGGTGCCAGAAAGTTTTGCAAAGCCCATGTATGCATTGCTTATTAACGTTAATAATTATTTCATAATTTCGCTATGAAAGAAGGGTAAGATGCGAGCTAGTACACAAGGTTCATCTGAGCTTCCGCTGGTAAAATTTAATGGTATGTATTCATAAAGAAATGCTTATTTCTAAGACATCATGTGACAACTGTATGTTTGGCTACGTTTGTTAACCCTATCTTACATAAGCCCAGGACAAGCTTTTTCTTCGGAAAGGGAGGACCTTAATTAAAAAGTATGAATCATATTAAAGATGAGACGAAGAAGAAGAAAGAAGAAAAAAAAGAAGAAGAAGAAGAAGCAAGAAGATGAAGAAAGCAAGTAACGAAGAGAAGAGATGAAGGTTAAGAAGAAGAACAAGAAGAGAAGAAAAAAGAAGAGACAAAAAAGAGAAGAGAAAGACGAAGAGAAGAAGAAGAAGACGGAGATGAGAGAACGAAATAAGAAAATGAAAAACAGACGAGGCGGAAGGAAGAAGAAGCGGAGAAATAACTTAATATAGGTAGAGACAGGAAACGGGGTTATCCTATCAATGTGATTAGGGACCACACCACTCGGTTTTTTCCATTACAACCCTTTTCTCTAATCGAGCTAGAGCAACCGACACCAGATTATCAGAACAGCAATAATGTCAGCGTATATGTACAATATATATAATAACCAAAAGGCAATTATTTGATATCACTAATATACTTTCTGAACTGTGAACAACGTGGCAAACAAATTTAAACAACACTGTTTGAATGATGGTAGAATGAAAAATGACTTGAATTTCTTGCAGTTGTTTCATATCTTCACAAGATAACAAATTAAATCTTCGTTGACATCATCCCTTGTTATTTAAATATTCGTCTTCCAATGCGTTTGATGGACATGTAAAACGTAATTGAACATAATAGCGAGGTTTCTAGTAGAAAAGTAAGTGAAGAGTGTAGAATAAGAAGTAATTACGTCACATTTAAGTTAGTGATTGTTTTGAAGTCGTTACACGCCGGGAAATTTTTGGTCAATTTGACCCTTCCCTAGTAGGGGTCAGGGGAGGGGACAACTGGGGTCAAATTTTTAACTTGGACTTATTTCTTTAAAATGTATCTCAAATTACTCGACTAGTTACAAGGATTAAGACAATATGTCATTTAGCATGTACATGTATTTTGTGCTTTGTTGATGAGATATGGGGTCACTTCCGGTCAAAGGTCAAATGAGGTCAAATTTAAAACAACGTCCAAATTTGACAAATTGCATATCAAAGTGTTCGTCTTACGGAGGACATTCTAAAGATATATACAATTAAGTGTTTTTGACATTCATTTATTCGAGAAATGTATTTGTTTTCCCGAGACCCTTGTTTTTGAAAGAAGAAGTACTTAAGTCCACAATAGTGATTATTGATTATTGGGGTCGTGTGGCGTAGTGGTTAGAGCATTGGACTCATGATTGCAAGGTTGTGAGTTCGAATCCCAGCTCTGCCATTATCTCCACTTTAACTTAAAAAAGGCCCAAGAGTAATTTCTGTCGTCTATAAGGTCAGCCACTATGACTGATTAACTTAGACGTAAAATGTTTCCTATGTAATTGGTTATATATCAGCTTGGCGTTGATGCAGCGGTAAGCTGCTTTGCCGAGTTCCTACGGGAGTTACTTAAACAGAAACAGAAACAGATTATTGGAAATTGGCAAATGTGACAATGTTTGTTTGTGTCCTTTATTCATCTTTTATTGTGTCAATTAACTTTACCGTGTCTGGATGTACAACTCAAACAATTGTGATCTGTAGACAATTTTAAAAACCGTGAGCCTTTGTTTCTCAGAAGTAGTATTATGTGACTTCAGTACTTCTTATTCTACAGTCTTCATTAGTTGCCTTACATTAGCAAAACCTATAAGTAACTCGTTCGTGTCCATGTCCGTGAAACAATTCGTGTAGACCGGTTCGTCCCATACTGCAGCCCTCAGAAAATCACCGCGGCACATCCTTGTGGCTCTCGGAGGTTGTTCTAAGTTGAAAGAAGGATGTGGCATAAAAGTTGCATGAAATCGTGTTAAACAAGGTTTATCTGAATACTTCTTTCATGTATTAGATAAAATGTTCTAATTGCAACGGTTGAGGCAGGATGGAATAGGGCCCTTTGCAGATGGCTAGAATGACAAAAAGGCACATATAAATTAAACTATGATACCCTTTCACTTGAGGTAAAGGTCACCCATACCGTGCTATCGTGTGCTAAAGGTGTAATTTCACAAATTGCACGGCAGGCATTGACTTTTCCAATATGTTAGAGGGATATCCTTTTACAATGATTCTAAGGGATAACTACATAAAACTCAATGCGATTGTCAGTACCTCTTCCTGTGAAAGCAGATGCCATGTAAAAACAAGCGTCTTCCACGGTGGCCAAACCAGTGTACTGGGGAATCCACACCATAAGATCCTCGTGGGTAAATGCTTCCAGATCAACAGCCAGGTTCAAGGCAGTATTTGTGATATTGGCACATTGATTTCCATCGGTCAGAATTTTTAGCAGGTTGTTCATGATATTTGTAGCCAAGCTATCTAATTCTTCTTCATCCGCATCAACAGCCGAAGTCAGGACATTACAAAGTGAATCACGACTTACATGGCCAGTCGCATAGGCAACCAATCTCGGAATATCGACTGAAAGCGCGCTTAAGAATACATTTCGTGGGGGATTCGGTGACACCTCCTCAGGGTTCAGAACTATCGAATTGATTAATTCCAGTACTTCGGTCCAGCTATCGCAAATTTCCGCACCACGAGGAATGAGAACTTTCAGCAATTCCACTCCGAATTCACTGACTAGTCTCGGAAGGGTTGTATCGGAGTTTACGACATTGTCCGCAATTACGGAACAGATGGTGTCTTGATCGTAGGTCACGAGGCCGTATAGATCTTGTGCAATACGAATCACATGTCCAGCTATGTCGAATGATCTCAGCGCTGCGATTCCATTCGGAGGTTGTTGACTAGGTCCAGTGGTAGGGATACTGTACGTGGCATTTGCAGATCGTTAGTAAAGGTCCAGACATTGCGGCATATCGCCTCCACGTCTACACCTTCGTGTTTCTCAAAGCCATCAATACGGGGTCACATACCTCTTGAAGGAGCGGACTCCCGACCAACCACGCAAGACTTCGTCCCGTGTAGACGCAGGTGCGACCAATGGCATCAACAAGATTTGGTGCCCTCCAGACTTCGTCCGCTAGGTCGATAAGGCCAATAACGGTCATTTCAGGCGTAATTTCTCCAGGGATGTTAAACACCACGTAAACCGGACTTAGATAGTCTTCAGTCCAATTAACGCGCCATCCGTTTGGGGCTGTGGGAGGTTGCACCACTCCTGAAAGTGTGGAGAGAAAAAAATATCAAAAGAGAATTCAAAGTGCCCTCAATTCATTTGGTAAGCAAAATACCCCCCCCCCCCGCTTTGCCCGACATATAGGAACTAACAAGGGCGCCGGAAGCGGGGGGCAGAGGGGGCACTTGCCCCCCCCCCCAAATAAAATTTTTGGGGGACAAAACGAGTTTTTGCCCCCCCCCCCATGTGCCCCCGAGGTAAAAAAGTGATATTATATCAGTTTACAGTATTAAAGACCAAAATGAGCAAATAAAGTGTCAATTTTCTTGTATGAAATATTGTCAATGTCATAATCTGAAAATCAAAATTTGGCCCTTACGTGGGCACTTACACTTCTAAATAAATTGACCCCCGTGAAACATACCGTTAGTAAACCTTTTCATTTTCCCTTTCTTCTAAGTTTTCTAGCAATATAAGAATATTTTTCATTGCTCGAACAATGCGGTCACGTTTAAGCTTTTAATGAATGCATTTCAGACTAAAACCGAATGACAAAGTGAATATGGCTCAATAATGTAAATGATATCTCTATTGCTCAAAGAATATATTGGCTAATAAGTCCACATTACTTACATACATTGTACGTTGATGAGAAATGAAAATTTACGATGATTCGGAGCTCTCGCTCGGGTCGTTCGCGTATATAAATGTGTATAAACAAATGTTTCTGAAAGGATATTGCATGACAAATAATTATGACTTCTGTTATTTAAATATAAATAATACAAAAAATAATTGATCAGACGTGAAAATCTGTATACATTGTGAAGCGCTCGCTCGTTTTGCTCGTACTTAGTAAAATCAATAGTTTTCATAAGTTTTGTGTTTAATTCCCTAGAAATTTGTTTTTTTTAATGCTCTATAAACGCGACTGCTATACTATATTTTTACGAAAAGTCTCTATTTACAAAATATACATTTAAAATATGTGTTTACCATGCCTAGAATCACGTCTTTTCTATGTCTATTTTCAAAACTTTCCTGCCGTGGGAGGGGGAATCCCCCTCCCACACCCTCCCCCGCTCGGTTAATTCGCTCTCTTGCAAGTATACCCAATCTCCAGTGAAAATATGTATTTACCATGAATAAAACCGTCTTTGCTATGCGTATTTTCAACAAGTTCCTGTGGGAGGGATACCACCCTCGAATTGTACGACTACTAAATTCCAGTTTGTCACATATTTCCTGTACGTCTTTTTGAAAACCTGACTACACAATCCCCAATTATCTTTATAAAATATACCTTTAAAATATGTATTTACAACGCCTAGAATCGCGTCTTTTCTATGCGTATTTTCAAAAAGTCCAATCGTGGGAGGGGTATTCCCTTCCACCCCCATCAAGGTCGCTTCGTTTCCTCGGAAGTATGACTACCCAATTACAGTTTTTCACATACTTCCTCTACATCCTACTACAATGATTATCCCTAATAATTTTCAGAAGGTTCACCTTTAAAATATGTATTTACCTTGCCTAGAATCGCGTCTATTCTATGCGTATTTTCCAAAAAATTCCTACCATGGGAGGGGGTATTCCCCTCCCACACTTCCCCCCCCCCGTTCGGTCGTTGCGCTTCCTCGCATGTTTCCGTCAAGCCAATAGTAGACCCCGTAAAATTTCTGCTCTAGAACCGCGCCTGCCCACACCCTCCCCTGGTCCCACTCGGTCGCTTCGCTCCCTCGCCGAGGATCTCACACTGTCATATAAAATGTGCCCCCATTGACATTTTGCCCCTCCAAAACTAAAAGTGTTCCGGCGCGCCTGGGAACTAATTCAAGTTGGATTCCACGTGTTGCAGTGATTTATTACAAACCTATAAATGAACAATGGACCAGCCTAACACATATTAACAAAAACAATAAAGAAGCCTATTTGGCAACAGATAAGTATCATTTCAGCGGATACCAACATAATATGAAATTAAGAGTGAATCCTATCCAGAGGAAGTCCGTTACAGTTGGAACACCACCAACATATCAATTTCTTAACAACAGAAAACGCTCCTCTTTTGCGCAGAGAAATACGAAGTTTCGCACAGGCCATGCATCACTGCTCTCACACCGTGCTGTGTAGGAGGAAGCGTCGGGCTGCTGTCATTGTTCACACTCACACTCGAACGCAAAATGATAAAGACTAGGTGCAGCTGGAAAGGTCAGAATACTGATAGAAAATGGTATTTGTGATTAGTTTTTGCCAATTCCGCGGGCCTTCTCCTAGCCAATAAAATTTGATTTTTACATTTTTAGAATCCTCAGACTTCCCGCTACAAATACTCATTTTCAATATATTTATAGAAAGCGCACTTTCATTTTATGAAGCGGCAAAGTCAGAAAAATTTGGAAAAACGGGGATCTTCCACGAGATTCTTCACCGAAAAGGAAGTCTTTAGACTCAATTCCGCGGATCATAACATTGACTTCGGTCACATATTTTTATCTAACCTTAAACCAGTGTTGGAGGTCTCGAAACTGGCCTCAAGACCAGTATGCTTGGTCTTGGTCTCAGTCTCGGTCTCGAACCCTCTGGTCTTGGTCTTGGTCTCGAACCTTCTGGTCTCGGATATTTAGGCCGAGACCAGCCTGAGACCAGCAACTTAAATGATGATTTGACATATAATCTTTATTGTTGCGCATGTACAAACTGCAATTTTGAGGCATGGTTCAAACAGGCAGAGAGCATTCAAACATAGTTTCAACACAGATCTTCTACTCATATTTTAAGGACCACCAACGGTGGGTTCTCTGACGCAATATATTCTGGTCGTTCATGTTATAATTTAGTCTGAATTTTAGACTCCGTCTCTGCAAAGCAGAAGCCGGCCGCGAAGCGGCTAATGGATTAGAAAAATTTATTGTACTGGTCCATTCAGAAAGTCTGGCAGCCAGACTAGTTATAATTGAACATGGAGGTAGAGAACAAAAGAAAGAAAAGAAACATGGAATCAACATACAAACAGAGAAAAAAGCAAGGGAAGAAAAAGTACCAAAGAAAGACAGAAAGAAAGAAAAACGGAGAGATTGGAAGAATAGAAAGTAAAATGAAAGAAAAGAAAATAACAAAGAAAGAAGATTGAAAACTAAAGAAAAACAGAAGAGGAAGACTGACATCAAGATAGCAGGAAAATAAACGAAAAAAGAAGAATGAATGAAGAGAAAGAAAGAAAGATAAAAAGAATGAAGGAAGGAAAAAATTGAATGAAAAATAAAAAGGAAGAAAAGAAAGAAAGAGAAACCAGAAGCAAGAAGAGAAAAAAGGATAAAATGAAGAAGAGGAGAAATGAAGAAAGACATGGGAAAGAGGTAGAAAGAAAAAAAATGAAAAGACGAACAAAGAATTAACAAAATATAGACAAATTAAAGAAGTAAGAAAGGAAAAGGGATAGAATGAAAGCAGAATAAATGAAAGATTACATATAGAAAGGAATCAAACAGAAGAAAAAGAATGAATGAAAGGTAGACAAAAGTAAGAAAAAGGAAGAAAGAACATAAAGAAATAAGTAAAAAGACATCAAGAATGAATGAAGAAAAAGGAAGAAAGTAGCAAGGAAAGAAAAAAAAGAATTTAATGAAAAACAAAAAGCAAGAAGAGAGAAAAGGAATGGATGAAATAAAGAAAAGGAGAATAGGAAGAAAGACACGGGAAAGACATTGAAAGAAACATGTTCAGGCCTTCAACTAGTCCTACTTTTTCTGATTTTTTGTGAAGATCCTAATTTTCCTATTTTTGCCCATAAAAATCCTTATTTTTCCCTACTTTTTGTAAATAAAATACACCTTTGCGATAGTTTTAGTATTTGTTTGGAGTTGAGTAGCCTTAATGGCTGTTGCTGAGAGTACTGCAATTTTATACCATCATCATCTGCATGTTTGCGAAGGAAAATTTGTTTCCGCGCATTTCTGCTTTTCCGCCAATCTTAGAATTGTTTATCCCGCGTATTCCGCATTTTTCCATTTTCTTTGGGGTTGCTACTCCAAACACTACTTATAAATATCTTACTTTCCTCCTACTTTGGCAGATTGAATCGTACTTATTTCCCAGTTTTGGGAGAATTTTGCTCCTAATTTTCTCCTACTTTTTCAACCAAGCAGACTTGAAGATCCGAAGAAAGAAAAAGGAATAAAGAATTAAGTAATAAAGAATCAATAGAAGATAGAGATAGACAAATAAAAGAAGAAAGAAAGAAAAGTGTAGAATGAAAGAAAAAAGAAGACTTAATAAAAAAAACAACAACAATGAATGAAAGAAAGTAAGAAAAAGGAAGAAACTAAGATAGAATGTAAGAAAAAAAAATCAAGAATGAATGAAGAAAAACCATAAATGAATGAAATAAAGGAGACTTTTAACAAAACTTTACATTCTTTATCTGATCTGTATGTCAGAAGCTCAGGCAAATTGTGCTCATGGGAAAAGTATTCTTTTCAATTTAAAATTGTTTCTTAGTCCTTTGTTCAATTTGTCATATTGACTCAAAGTCGTAGGCCTATTTTGTGTTAAATTATGGGAGGCGTTTTACATGTCAGTGGCAAATGAAAATATATTTTTTTCATGTTTTTAATTAACTGTTTATTTTATTCAGTTTGTAAACAAATCCAAAATGACAGACTGACTGCAATATATAAGCAGTTAATACTGATTAACAAAGTTGCATTAGATCCTCAAACCCGCATAAATTTAGTGCCAATTAAAACGCTGGTCTTGGTCTTGATCTTGGTCTCGGGAAGTGCTGGTCTTGGTCTCGGACTTCTGGTCTTGGTCTCAGACCTCTTTTTCTTGGTCTTGATCTTGGTCTCGGGGTGTCTGGTCTTGGTCTTGGTCTTGATCTCGGATGGTCTGGTCTTGACTACAACACTGCCTTAAACAGTAAAGAGAAACCTTTGATTATCATATATCTCGTTTCAATAGCATATCAAGCTTGTAGATTTGTTACAATGGCAAAAAATGTGCCAAAAACGACGGTTTTAGTTCCAGTTTACCATTGTGTTGCAAAACTCTAGACCATGAAGAAAGTAAAAGATCACTTAGGAATTGATATGACACAAAGGAAACATGACTTGTAAGGAAAGGAATGCAAACAATAGCTTACAACTACACTGTAAATCACTTGATACATTCAGCATGCCAGTGTGGATTTCGAGTCTAATTTTTTTTTATATGGAACAGTATAGGCTATACTATGACATAATTTAGACGTTGATCTACTTATATCTTCCAATATGAAAATTATGATAGCGTTGTATTTTATTGTTGAAGAACTGCCGAACAAGGTTGTAAATGTTGTTCCTCGTTTTATTTTACAAAAGTTAAGAATGCAGTATATGAGCACGTGCGTGCTAATTTTGAGAAATTTCATAATAATAATTGCGACAACATACCCACTCTTAATTTTAACGTAACAGTCTATGGGGGAAATGGGTGTGAAGAAACCGGGTACTCGTAGATTTTCACTATTTGAAGCACTTAATGACCATATTTAAGTACAATGTTTTCAAGGCTTCATTTTTAGACCTTATAAGTCAATTAGGCATATAGGATAAAAGATTATGTATCTCGGATTTTTTTTTAACTGGGAACAGTAAAAAGAAAAGGCAGTATAAATATACTTAAGAAGCACTTAATGACCATTTTTAAGTACAATGTTTTCAAGGCTTCATTTTTAGACCTTATAAGACACTTAGGCATATAGGATAAAGGATTATGTATCTCGGATTTTTTTTAAACTGGGAACAGTAAAAAAAAAAGGCAGTATAAATATACTTAAGAAGCACTTAATGACCATTTTTAAGTACAATGTTTTCAAGGCTTCATTTTTAGACCTTATAAGACACTTAGGCATATAGGATAAAGGATTATATATCTCGGATTTTTTTTTAAACTGGAAACAGTAAAAAAAAAAGCAGAATAAATATATTTAAGAGTTTAATTCATACCACTATCTGTATAGACTGTATACAACGTGCAGCGATTCACACTTTCTACGACTTGGTCAAGCCTGGCAGACGGGAATGTTAGTGTTCCTTGGCCTCCAGAGAGTGTAGATGAAAGACACGAAGCTGTTATACGAAAGTGAAACAAGGAAAACGCAAATTGTAGCATCCCATCACCGGGTACAAATGGCCTATACATATGCTTATTTAATGAGCTACGAAGTTTGACATTATTTTGGTAAACATACTCAAAGCTCAAACTTAGGCTATACATGTATCTTAATACCATGTACCCTCTTACCAAATTTCATTAAAATTTGTCTAACATAATTAAATTTATCGAACGGAAACCATTTTCAGATAAAGACCTATTTTTCACATATTTGATGAGCTATGACCTTTGAACTTTGATCTATATACTCTGAAATTAAACTATGGCTGTATGTTGATACCGTGTAGGCTACCTTCATTCCAAATTTCATTAAAAGTTATGGAACAGAAACTTGTTAAATAGCTATTTCCAGATTTGATAAGCTATAACCTTTAACCTTTCATCTACATACTCTGAAAACAAACTTAGGCTGTATTTTGTCATGTACCTTACCTTCATACTAAATACCATTAAACTCCGTGGAATATTATTTATATCAAACAGAAACAATTTATATATTATCATATATTATATATATTATTTCCGCATTTAATGAGTTATGACCTTTGACCTTTGATGTACATACTCCGAAATCAAATTTAGGCTGTATTTTGATATTATTTACCTTCATACAAAATTTCATATAAATCCGTCAAACATTACCAAAGTTATAGATTGGAAACCAGTGTTACGGACGGACGGACGGACAGCAGCGTTAGTATACCCCCACCGACTTCGTCGGTCGAGGGGATGATAAATATGAAATCCATTTTTTTTTAATAATCAAGCATAAATGAAAACGGTTGAGAAAGATGTAGAAACAAATCGTATTTTG
>JZLH01S0334310.1:29715-40516 GCA_001188425.1 Eucidaris tribuloides | reverse complement strand
TTATTATTATTAATTTTCATAATTTCATAGTGTTTTGGAGAAATATTCTATATACAGTGCATGTAGATCAAATTTGATTTGGGCTTTCAAAGTAGTATAAGAAGACAGTGTCCTTTTCTGTCTTTTGATGCAGTTGCTGGGGCCTCCCTCCCCCTTTCCCCAGTTCACCCTAACAGACCGGTCATGCTTGCAGTCCTCGCATTAATTCTACTCTTCATTCAATAGATATAATTTTGCACAATCATTATGTAGACAATCAAGGCACAAAACATACAGAAACATGTAAAAGCAAACACATTAAAAATAAACCACTACCGAAGGGAGGGGCCCATGGTCCACCCGAAAGTCCATAGACATGCTTACTTGTTCTTGTTTGTTTTTTGAATCAATTATATTTTCTTCATATAAGTGACTATTTTTTTTTTGGTTTCAATTGCATTAATATATGGGCCTTGAATAGCCAAAATCCAAAAGCTTTCACTGCATGTGCCCCTTGGATCCCATGCACATCGGATCTGCTATAAAGGGAAGAGCAAAGCACCCCGAAGAATGTTGGTCTTTGAGGTTTCTGCCACCATTAGATGTATATAGACAAATCTGAAAGAGGCTAATTTTGACCTGATATGACACCATTTCTCTTTATTCTTCTTCACTACAACCACACAACCCTCTGCCCCAGGACCAGACACCCGTTTTGCTCTTCAAATTGCTGTTTGCACCAGACCAGTGGACATGGAGCCACTTTCCTCAAGAATCCCTCGATCTTCAACTGTATCATCATGACAGTGGTATAGCGAGGGGGCCTCCAGATTACTGCGTGTAGGTACCTGAAACGAATATGCATTTTTCACAGCAGTTCTGATACATCGGAAGATCAGGGAATTCTTGAAAAAGGTGACTCCACCAGCACGGGCCCATATCTTTTGGTAATTTGAAAAGCAAAAGGTTTCTCAGGTCCGGGGGTAGGTGGGGGCTGGAGGGAGAGGGTTGTGCGGTTGTGGTGTGTAACAGTTTGAAATTAGCGCAATCTGCCACCGCCTTTCGTCGCCATTTCTCCACACCCAGCCAGGACTACCCACTCCATCAAAATCAATTTATCCCTCACCTGTTCAAAATAGTAATTGTTTATTATTGATTGTGTCCAAAGTAATTAAAATAACGGGGATCTTACTGTTTTTGGAAAATTTCGCCTCCCCACTGTTGTTGATTTGGCTTGTCTCGGATGCTGTTTGGCTAGTTAAAAAAAAAAAACTTAGCCGCCAAATTTCGCGATGGATTTCGCCCCGCCCATAAGATTTTACCCTTGTGCTGCCCATGCCTTGCAGGGCTTTGCCTGTACCATGCCATCCACGTTGAACTCTATTTTGAGGTGCAGTATACATGTATAACAAAAGCAACTATTTATAAATTTAATTGCCACTTGACCTTGTATTTTCAACCTATATTTGCAGAAATACCTTAACACTTATCACTAACTTTCTCTCCAAACCACACCACCATTATGCACTAATAGCTAATCATGCCTGAAATAATGGTAATAGAAATTTGATCCTTAATCTTTAGCCATGATCAATTGACAGAACTGTACCAAAATTGCTAACCTCACTACCATGCAATGTCACTGTCCCTATTTATCCCATGAATGGATATAAACACTACACAAAAAGTAAGTTCCCCCTTATTCAAAATACTGTATCTTTTTAACGAAATAATTTTGAGCAAAATAATTTTGAAGGAGTGTTTCTGGTCTCATTGCCTAACTTCTGTGTGAAAATGTGATCGATCTGTTGAGTCATGCATGAGTGACCACATATTAAAGGTAAAAAGTCACTTTTCAAAAGTCACAAGGGTCATTTGGGGGGATTTCTGATGCAGGATTTTGACAAATTCTGTTTCTGGTGAATGATTAAGCGCTATTTATGTTGATCATCTATCGTTTGACCCCCTTACACCTCCCCTGACACTTTTGCATATTTTACGCCAAGGTGAGCTCAATTTAAAAATGTCCATCCATCCTGAATTTTGAAATTGTAAAATCCATTAAGTTTATTGAAAAAAAATGAAATCCGATATTTTTCATCAACATGTATCTTTACATGTCGTACGAACATGAGAGGTTGTAACCATGTCATGGTCGAGTAAACACACATTACAAATAAAGCAAAAAATGCCATTATTTACCATTATTTTGGCATAAGAAACGACTCCTGTGACTTTTGAAAAGTGATTTTTTTTTGCATTTAGTGCATGCTCTCTCATGCAAGACTTGACAAATCAGTCGCATTTTCACACAGAATTTAGTCAATGAGTGTAAGAACACCCCTGCTAAATTGTTCTGCTCAAATTTGCTTCGTTAAAAAGTTATGGTACTTTGAATAAGGGGGAACTTACTTTTTGTGTAGTGTTTAGTTACAAATTCAGCGAGTTTAACCATGGACCTACTGTTTTGACATTACTAACTTCTGTACCATGCCACAATACCATTGGATATCCCTGGCTGTACCCTGGAATATGCCAATTTAAGCAAAATTAATTTACCTTTGACCCTCGACCCCTGGAAATTTTCCCCAAATCAAATTACTTCATCTTCACCTCATATGGTGGATGCCTGGGCAAAGAATTATCAAAATCCATCGCGGAGTTCCCCCAGATATCGCGATATACAGTGTGTATCAAAAAAAAGTGAACACTTAGTACAACATTTATTTAAAAAAATTCTCATGATTTTGAGATTATTTTTTTATATGAATATGTTACCTTGGATCTAAGCTATCTGACGACACTGTTGGTTTTGAAAGTATTTCACGCATGAGTGATCACAACCCACTTTTGTCCAATTAGTCAAAAATGCATTTGCGCACAGAATTGTGTTCTTATAGTCAACGTTCAATGCCTCACAGACCGGTTCTGCAGAAGTTCTCAATTGATGTGCCCAAGTATTGAATTCTCGGCATGCTCAGAGAAAACCTAATATCATTTCTGTGACAAGAAAGACAAAATGAAGTAATGATTCAGATACACCATCGTAAAAAAGAAGAAAATGTCATTTTTTTCATGGTCAATTCACAGTTCATCTTGCAAACATGACATTTTCTTCTTTTTTAGTGGGGTGTATCTGAATCATTGCTTTATTTTTTTCTTTCTCATGGCAGAATTGATATAAGCTCTTCTCTGAGCATGCTGAGGATTCAATACTTATGCACATCAGTTGAAATCTTCTGCAACATCGGTCTGCAAGGCATTAAACATTGACCATTAGAATGCAATTCTGTGCGCAAATGCATTTTTGGCCGATAGGACAAAAGTGGGCTGTGCTCACTCATGCGTGAAATAATTTCAAAACCAACAGTGTCATAAGATAGCTTAGTCCAAGGTAACATATTCATAGAAAAAAATTATCTCAAAATCATGAGAATCTTTTGAAATGAATTTTTTTATTAAGTTTTACTTTTTTTGGATACACACTGTATAATGAGATAAGGGAGTATGGAATCCCAAAATGATGCCTCCAGTCTCTTTCAGTCGGAGGCAATAAGCAGAAGCATCAGGTCAAAATCAGGTGTGTTTTTCTGTCAGACTGGTTGTGCCACAAAGTTCATAGAGCAAAATTCTTAGGGGTGTCATGTTCCATTCCTCAGCAGCTACCACCTATAGTCAGAAGGGCACAACCACCAGAAACACACACACACACACACACACACACACACACACACACACACACACACACACACACACACACACACACACACACACACACACACACACACACACACACACACACACACACACACACACACACACACACACACACACACACACACACACACTAGCTGTTAGTGTGTGTGTTGTGTTTCTGAGTGGTTGTGCCGTTCTGACTATAGGTGGTAGCTGCTGAGAAATGGAGACATGACACCCTAAGAATTTTGCTCTATGACTTTGTGGCACAACCAAGTTGCAGAAAAACACACCGTGATTTTGACGCTGAGCCTTCCTGCTTATTGCCTCCGACTGAAAGGAACTGGAGGCATCATTTGGGGATTCCATACTCCCTTATCTCATTATACGTGGCTGTATCCAAAAAAAGAAAACTGTAATAAAAAATTCATTTCAAAAGCATTCTCATGATTTGAGATAATTTTTTCGTATGAATATGTACCTTGCGACTAGTATTCTTATTGACATGTCTGGTTTTGGAAATTATTTCAACGCATGACGTTAGGCACAGCCACTTTTGTCCTATCGGCCAAAAATGCATTTGCCGCACGAGAATTGAATTCCTAATGGTCAATGTTAATAGCCTTTGCAGACCGTGTTGCAGTGAAGATTTCAACTGATGTGCATAAGTATTGAATCTCGCAGCCATGCTCAGAGAAGAGCTTATATCAATTCTGCCATGAGAAACGAAAAAAATAAAGCAATGGATTCAGGATCACCCCACTTAAAAAGAGAGAAAATGTACATGTTTGCAAGATGAACTGTTGAATTACGACCATGAAAAAAATGACATGTTTTCTTCTTTTTCTGCATGGTCGTATCTGAATCATTTCACTTCATTTTGTCTTTCTTGTCACAGAAATGATATTGTTTTTCTCTGAGCAATGCCGAGAATTCAATACTTGGCACATCAATTGAGAACTTCTGCAGAACCGGTCTGTGAGCATTGAACGTTGACTAATAAGAACACAATTCTGTGCGCAAATGCATTTTTGGACTAATGGAAAAAGGTGGTTGTGATCACTCATGCGTGAAATACTTTCAAAACCAAGCAGTGTCGTCAATAGCTTAGATCCAAGTAAACATATTCATATAAAAAAATATAATCTTCAAATCATGAGAAATTTTTTAAATAAATGTTGCTACTAAGTGTTCACTTTTTTTTTTGATACACACTGTATATCGCGATATCTGGGGAACTCCGCGATGGATTTTTTTTGATAATTCTTTGGCCTCAAGCGCCATTCCACCATATGAGGTGATAGATTGAAGTAATTTGATTGGGGAAGAATTCCAGGGTTCGAAGGTCAAAGGTGAAAATTAATTTTGCTTAAATTTGCATATTCAGGGACACCAGGGATATCAATGGTGATTGTGGCATGGTACAGAAGTTCAGGTAAATGTCAAAACAGTAGGTCATGTTAAACTCGCCTGATTTGTAACTAAACACTACACAAAAAGTAACGTTACCCCTTATTTCAAAGAACCATATAACTTTTAACGAAGCAAATTTGAGCAGAACAATTTAGCAGGGGTGTTCTTACACTCATTGACTAAAGTTCTGTGTGAATGCACTGATTGTCAAAGTCTTGCCATGAGAGAGCATGGCACTAAATGCAAAAAAAAAATTCAGCTTTTCAAAAGGTCACAGGAGTGTTTCTTATGCCAAAATAATTGGCTAAATAATTGGCATCTTTTTTTGCCTTTATTTGTATGTGTGTTTACTCGACCATGACATGGTTACAACCTCTCATGTTCGTACGACATGTAAAGATACATGTGATGAAAAATATGCGGATTTCATTTTTTTTCAATAATACTTAATGGAATTTACAATTTCAAAATTCAGGATGGATGGACATTTTTAAATTGAGCCTCACCTTGGCTAAAATATATGCAAAAGTGTCAGGGGAGGGTCGTAAGGGGGTCAAACGATAGATGATCACGATAAATAGCGTCTTAATCATTCACCAGAAACAGAATTTGTCAAAATGCCTGGCATCAGAAATCCCCCCAAATGGACCCTTGTGACTTTTGGAAAAGTGACTTTTTACCTTTAAATGTCGGTCACATCATGCAGACTGCAAACAGATGATCACATTTTCACCACAGAAAGTTGGCAATGAGACCAGAAGACACTCCTTCAAAATTATTTTGCTCAAAATTAATTTCGTTAATCAAAAGATACAGTATTTTTGAAATAAGGGGGATTTTTTTTCTTTTTTTTTTTTTTTTTTCTTTTTTTTTTTTTTACTTACTTTTTGTGTAGTGGTTTATATCCATTCATGGGAGTAATATAGGGACAGTGGACACTTGCATGGTGTTCAGGTTAGCAATTTTGGTACTCAGTGTCTGTCCAATTGATCATGGCTCAAAGAATTAAGCGATCAAAATTTCTGATTTACCAATTCGACCTTCAGGCATGATTAGCTATTAGTGCATATGGCTGGATGTGGTTGTGGAGAGAAAGTGTAGTGATAGTGTTAAGGTATTTTCTGCAAATATAGGTTGAAAAATACAAGGTCAAGTGGCACATTAAATTTATAAATAGTTGCTTTTGTTATAACATTGTATACTGCACTCAAAATAGAGTTCAACGTGGATGGCATGGTACAGGCAAAGCCGCTGCAAAGGCATGGGGCAGCGCATAAGGTAAAATCTATGCGCGGGGCGAAATCCATTCGGCGAAATTTGGCGGCTATTTTTTTTTTTTAACTAGCCAAAACAGCATCCGAGACAAGCAAAATCAACAACAGTGGGGAGGCGAAATTTTCCAAAAACAGTTAAGATCCCCGTTATTTAATTACTTGGACACAATCAATAAATAAACAATTACTATTTGTGAACAGGTGAGGGATAAATTGATTTTGATGGAGTGGGTTAGTCCTGGCTGGTGTGGAGACAATGGCGAGAAAGGCGTTGGCAGATTGCGCTAATTTCAACTGTTACACACCACAACCGCACAACCGCTCTCCTCCAGCCCCACCTAACCCCGGACCTGAAGACCTTTTGCTTTTCAAAATTTACCAAGACATATGGGCCGTGCTGTGGAGGTCACTTTTTCAAGGAACTTCCGTGATTTCTTCCGATGTATCAGACACTGCTGTGAGAAAATGCATATTCGTCTCAGGTACCTTACACGCAGTAATCTGAGGCCCCCTCGCTATACCACTGTCATGATGATTACAGTTGAAGATTCGAGGGATCTTAGGAAAAGTGGCTCCATGTCCACTGGTCTGGTGCAAACAGCAATTTTGAGAGGCAAACGCGGTTCTGGTCCTGGGGCAGAGGTGTGTGGTTGTAGTGAAAGAAGGAATAAAGAAAATGTGTCATATCAGGTCAAAATTAGCCTCTTTCAGATTTGTCTATATTACATCTAATGGTGGACAGAAAACCTCAAAGAACGCAACATTCTTCGGGGTGCTTTGCCTCTTCCCTTTATAGCAAGATCCGATTCATGGGAATCCAAGGGGCACATGCAGTGAAGCTTTTGGATTTTGCTATTCAAGCCATTATACTAATGCAATTGAAACCAAAAAAAAAAATAGTCACTTATATAAGAAAATAGAATTGATTCAAAAAACAACACAAGAACAAGTAAGGCATGTCCTATGACTTTCGGTGGACCCATGGGCCCCTCCCTGCGGTACGTGTTTATTTTTAATGTGTTTGCTTTCTACATGTTTGCTGTTATGTTTTGGTGCCTTGATTGTCTACATAATGATTGTGCAAATTAATCTATTGAATGAAAAGAGATTAGAATTATGCGAGGACTGCAAGCTATGACCGGTCTGTTAAGCGGGAAACTAGGGGAAAGGGGGAGGAGGCGCCCCAGCAACTGCATCAAAAGAAGGAAAGGAGGCACTGTTCTTCTTTTATGACTACTTTGAATAGCCCAAATCAAATTTGCATCTACATGCGACTTGTATATAGAATATTTCTCCAAACACACTATGAAATTATGAAAATTAATAATAATAATTAATATAATAAAATAAAAAAAAAAATGATGATGATGATAATGAATAATAATAATATAATAATAATAATAATAATAATAATATAATAACTAATAATAAATAATAATAATAATAATAAATATAATAATAATAATAATACATAATAATGATAATAATAATGTAATAGTCCATTTCTTTTTATATAGCGCATAATCACCGATTACCTCAGTCTAATGCGCCTGGATATTATTACCCTGCGTCACTGATACAGTACTAAAAACCTGTACACAGATGTGCACCATTTCACTCCTGGGACTATCCCTAGCTAAAGTCTGCCAAAGGCGCATCAAAGTCCAGACAAACCAATTCATTATCACCCCTACCAGCGTACCCATTTATACTCCTGGGTGGAAGGTAGCAAAGCAGCATTAAAAATTAGCATACAATCTTGCAGGGTACCAAAAATGGTGACCACTTTCCTGCGAAAAGGATGAGCCAAGCTCGGTTGTCATGGCCCATGGGGCCACTCGGATTTGTAAAAGCGGGTCATTTTTCATGCGGTACGTGGTCACTGCGGTGTCCCATGGTGCGGGTCCTAAAATGCTGATTTTCAATAAATTGGGGTGACCTTTCTAATTAATTAGCCGCCGCGCTTACCTGTTTTTAAGGGGGGGGGGGTGTATTTATGAGAAACGCGAAAAAATCCTTGTTATTTTTTGTTTCGTGGAAGTATATGAAACCTGCTTGGGGGGGGGTATTTTAAACACTCATGCGACACGTAATATTAGACCAATATACTGGGTATACTGGGTGGACGTGGCTCTCTGGGTGTCATCGGTAACCATAATAAGAATCATTAAAAACATTGTTTCTCTTGTGCCTATAACTACAAAGATAGGGACCACATGCTCGCTCAAGGTTTGAGTAAAAAGCATATGTCATACAAATTTATAAAAGAATCACAAATTTGCGAAATAATGTAAGTTTTTCTATGATCATTTTTTAGACAAATCATCATTCTACATATTTCAACCAAAAGCATACAACATTGGAGATGTGACATAGTGATTACATCAGAACAAATTTGATTATCCACGAGTCTTGGACCATGCACAGAGAGAATGATAATCGGGTGTCAATTATTTTAATAATAGTCTGGCGCCCTCATTATGTTGTATAAGGGGCAGGATTAATTACTCTAAAGATGCAATTTTAGACGTTGCCTGTGTTCTCGACCATTTTACTGGTTTATCATTCCTTATTTCCATATTTTATATTTTTGACAAATTTTACCTCGATATGCCTAACCAAAAGAAGTTTTAGATGGATGATAATTATTGTAGACTGTATGACTTTCTGTACATCTGTGCCAAATTTCAGTTAATTGGCCAACAAAATAATGTAGTAAATTTGTAAAGGGGAACATTATGGAAAAATGGTTAATTTTTGGGGGTGCTAAGAATTCCCGCCAAGACAGTGATGAAGCGGTTTGAAAATCTTGTACCGGTCACAAAGTTTTTGATAAGTTGGATCTTATAGAAAGCCATAACACAAATCCTACGGGAGTACGCCCCCCGGGGGGGGGGGGCAGTGCCATTGCAAGGTGTACAGCCATCGCGGTATGAGAGGGACTTTCAAATAGACCTTAAACAAGTGATTTATTCTGTCGATCTCAGCATACCTTTAAACAAGTTATTCGAGTCTTAAAAGAGACCCTTTTTAAGTAACATCCTGTTAAAAGTATAACCCTTTTCCCGCCGATTTTGACGATTTTGATACCCTTTTCAATGTACGCGCGTAACATCGCGCGACCGTGAAAAAACACCCTTTTTACGCTTTTTTTTCACACCGCGCATGGTGTACACCTTGTAATGACACTGGCCCCTTGCATGGGCGCAAATCCGTTTTCAAATGTCGGGGGACATCACAACAGGATTCTGCCCAAACCATCATTTTTGCGCAGCGCAAAAATTTTTCTTTCTCACCTGTGCAAATTGCCAGCCAAATCACAGTTTTTTGGGCATGCACATGCAAATTCGTGGGGGGGACATTTGATATTGTGTCCCCCACCTTCAAAATCGTGGGGGGGGACATGACCCCGTCCCCCCTGGATTTGTGGCCCCTTGCCCCCCTGGGGGAGTACCATACTGTCGTGTGGTGCGTCTGGCCACTGTGACACACAGCCTTTTTGACGTATAGTGGCATACCGGGGGGGTGGAGGTTAGTGCTTTCAAACATACATCCTTAATTCTACAAAAAGGGGGTGTTGTATTTCTCCGCATTTACTGAAAACACCCCTCCCCTTTTCACCGAACCGACACACCTTTTAATTTGCTGAAAACCATGACGCCCCTCTTTTGATCGTGGAACCATTCCCGTCGGTCGTGATTTTATCGGGCTTATAGATTCGTCGATCGCGCATAGGACATCAACTTGCCCGCAGATGACCCCCTGAACCGAAAATCCTGCTCTGCGAGAATCAAACCTTGCAAAACGGAATCGCTATATTTTGCCGTTTCTGTCACCAAAAGGCCAAGTCCAGCATCACCACGCTGGTCTGTGCTGACATATCAAACAAAAACCACAAGCAACTGTTTTTGATACCTAATAAGATTTCTTGAAAATTGGTGATATGGGCCATAATGTTTTTTAAATTCTACTCCCCGAACGCGTCTCCGCACAACAGAAAAAAGAGAGCTTTATAGTATATTTTTGTAAAGCTTGAAACGTGGGAAAATGAGCCTACATGCAATGTTGAACCACTGTTGTATAAGCTAGAAGACCTTTAAACATTTTCATTATAATTTAAATATCGGGATCGGCTGCGTGGATGTGAACGTGTCGCATAGTTTTGTTTATTTTTTACACCAGATCCGTAAAAATCACCTGACGCAAAGCAGGAAACTTCATGCGTGACGTCATCGTAAAAAGTTTGGGTACCGTGACGTCACACACGAATGAAAGATGGTGATAAGAGACGGTGTGCAATAACAAGTTGGGATTGTAAGTTTCTTGCGATTTGTTATATTATCTTCTGATATTTGACGGGTAAATATAGCCGTAAAATTTGGTGATACATACACAGGGGGGGGGGGGGGGGGGGGGGGGGGGGACGGCGTTAAGAAATT
>JZLH01S0334310.1:10748-26952 GCA_001188425.1 Eucidaris tribuloides | reverse complement strand
AATTCAGAGGCGTTAGCAACAAAGGTGATGCCGACGCTATTATTATTCCACTAACTTCGGAACTCTGCTCATATAGCGTAAGAACACACTGACTTGTCAAGTTAATTGTGTGGCTACATTGGATAGCGCAGCATGTTTATCGCGCGTGTGACCGCGGGTTCGAATCCCAGCTATCATTTCTGCTTTCAAAAAACTTCTTTTTACTTTTTTTATTCATTAATGTCAGGGGTACAAGCACTATTCTGTAACGGTATTTAATTGTGAATAGGATCTATAACGTAAGTTAGATCTAACGTTAGTTAAGCGCCGAGTTAACGTTTAACGTTAATGCGCGTAGGGTCTACATTATTGAAATCTTTTAACCAATCAATAAACAACTGAATATATAATGTACGTTTATAAAACAAATATGGGTTACGGCTTCATATCAGGCTCTAGGTAAAACTATGGTCCTCGGTGGACTGCAAATTAGACTATTTGCTTCGGGGCTACGCCCACAGCAAAATAGTTCTATTGTAATCACCTCGGGCCTATAGTTTTAACTAGAAGCGCTCATGGCCGTACATATTTGTATATTAATTTACACAAATAGAAGACTTCATGTTATACAAGTACCTCCCAGATGTAACATGCTGTCTGTAATGCAGTTTTCAGGTCTTCAGAAATATGAGTAGATATTTGTATTATTCCTCAATAGGGAAAAGAATGAGGGGATAATTGAACATGCCTACATTGATAGACAAATATGAATACATTACATAACACTTGGGATCCTTCAAAAGAATAAATTAACAAAAACGTATATTAATATAAATTGTATTCTTCTAACATCTAGGACCATTATTTCAAAGATTGGTAAATAGCCAGTAGGACTAGAGAGCATTTTGACTGCGTGCAGTCAATGGACATGCCTCAGGATATCCATTAGTTCATTGATACCTCTTACTCTGTACTTGACCAAAGTTTTATTTATATCTGATCAGCCATTCTTCAGTTATTGTGGTAACAAGCCTAAATCAGACATGTTTTAGGCCCTGTGACCTTTGACCTTTGGCATTTCAACTCAAAAATCTAATCAGTTCATTGTTGCATCATACTGCATACTTAATCCAAATTTCATCATAATCTGATCACCAGTTCTGAAGTTATTGTGGTAACGAGACCCAATCAGATATGTTTTAGACTCCACGACATTTGACCTTTCAACTTTGAAATCTAATTGGTTCATCGGTGCCTCATAATACATATTTGACCCAAGTTTCATTAAAATCTGATTTGCCATTTTTTAAGTTATCATGGTAACAAACTAAATCGAACATGCTTTAGGTCCTGACCATTGACCTTTCAACTGTGAAATCTTATCTGTTCATCTGAATTTCACAATTACTTGACCCAAGTTACATTGAAATCTAATCTGCCGTTTTTAGGTTATTGCGGTAATGAACCTAAATCTAACATGTTTTAGGGCCCATGACCTTTGACCTTTCAACTCATAAATATTATCAATTTATTGGTACCTCGTAATACATACTTGATGCTACTAACATCAAATCCAATAAGCTGTTATTGCGTTATCAGGGAAATGAGCCCAAATCTGACATGTTACAGGTCTGGTGACTTTTGACCTTTCAACTCCAAAATCTAGTCAGTTCATTATTGCATCATGGTACATACACTTCGGCCTCGATTAACCGGCGATGTTGGGACCAGCAGTCATCCGGATAAGTGATATGGCCGGATAAGAGAGATAATGTACAAACACAGTACATGTATAGGGGGAGTTAATACATGTCATAAGTTATAGTATTACAACCCACACACCATGTGCAAATTGCAACAGACCACACACCAATGATACTTTATTTACTTTTCCCACAATACCCAGCAGGTTTATGTGTACACTTCTGATAAAGGTTTATCAATTACAGGCAATGACTGATAAGTCCATTGTCCGGATAATGGAGAGAGCCGGTTAACTGATGGCTGTATAACCGAGGCCGAACTGTACTTGATCCTAGTTACATAAAATCCGATCAGCCGTTTTTAAGTCACTGAGGTAACGAGAACCAGTAATGGATGGACAGATGGAGAAAAATTAGACATTTTAGTCCCTGTAACCTTAGACCTTTCAATTCCAATATTTTAACACTTCATTGTGACATCATAGTACATACTTGGTCCTTGTTGCATCAAAATCTTAAGTTATTGAACTGGATGCACGCACCCACAGACAACCCGAAACATGAGGCCTCCGATACCTTTGGTGTGGAAGCATAAAAATCTTGAGTTATCACAGTTACGAGGGCTGGTAATGGAAGGACGGAAACCGTTAACCCAAATTATGATGCTTCCAGCATCTTCAGTGCACAAGCATAAAGATAACAGCTGTTTGAATTTCACACTACGGGACAAAATGTTTAATACCCCATCTTCCGAAAATAGGTGGTATTTTAGGGTTTGGTGCACAACACATTAAGAGATAACCCGTTGGAGACTAAGTACGAGTTAACTCGTTTTGGGATCTATGGAAAATGCATGTTATAGTGAAATCAAATCGTCCCCAACGGTTTAATAGCCAAAGGCTCAGCAAACTCAGAAACCTGTTTAAGATGTCATGTATTTTGGTGACAAGTGGCAAGATTGAACGTTGGAATATGAGCACCAAAAAATTAAGAAATGCAGCATTCCAACATATAATAAGTAATATCTCTCACATGCATATGAGATGATACAAGAAAAAAGATGACCAAAAGACAATTCAGTTGTGACAGAAAGAACAGACAAGTTTTCAAAAGAGATTTCATAACAAATACCGGTATTATCTGAATTTCAAAGTTTAATGACTTTTGTTTCACTTTAAGACAGTAGAACCCCCTTTACATCAAAATACCAGATCGCAATCCGGTGCTGCTCCGGATCAGCACTCCTTCTTTAACTCATTCACATTGACCTGAAAACACCGTATCAACACCGGATCAGCTCCACGTCAAATCTGTGGGTCCCCTTAATATCAACTTCTTGGCTCTCAATTTGTTGCCATGGTTTTGCTTTCCCGCACAGAAGCAAAATACATTGGCCAGAAATACTCTCCGTGCAATACATTAATATCACCTGGCCTGGCTAACCACATGCAAATACAATAGTTTAAATGCCATACTTGCTGTGCACCTGGCTCATGACTGAGAAAAATACAACGGATTTTGACCTTTTAGAAAATTTTATCCATAGCAGAGCTGGGTTCAATTCACACTGCACTTAAAGGCAAGGTTCACCCTGATGTTAAGTTGGTATTAATAAAAGCAGAAAAATGAGAGAAACATATTAATGAAAGTTTGGCCAAAATCCACCCAAGAATAACAGAGTTATGAAGTTTCAAAGTTTTCATTTTGTGACGTCACATGCGGGCAGCTCCCTGTTATGTTATGTGATAAAAATTTCATAAAGTGCCGTTTTCTCAAAAATTTGAAAATGATTTTACCCAGTCCAACTCCCTACTCGTTTCCCCTAAAATTAATACACAGTTTTATGGTTCAAGATCGTTTCAGTCGGCGGCTCCTGAGCTGTGGAATAATATCCCGGACACAATAAAAACAACAAAAACTATTGATCAATTCAAAGCTTCCCTTAAAACTCACTACTTCTTGTTGGACAAAGGAAGTATTTAAATTGTTGATGGTCAAACTGCTTCCTTTTCTGTCCTTTTTTTTTCAGAGCGCATAGGGATAATATTTATATTGTAATATGCGCTATATAAAAATAGTTCATTATTATTATTACCTGTGCATTCAATATATTATCAGAAACATTATTTCATACAGGCTTCTATGAAAAAAATCCCATTTAATTATCATGATACACTAACAAAATGGCAATTTATGGAATTTATATTCCATGACATATGGGGAGCTGCTCGCATGTGATGTCACAAAATGAAAACTTTGAAACTTCATAACTCTGTTATTCGTTGGCGGATTTTCGCCAAACTTTCATTAATATGCTTCTCTCATTTTTCTGCTTTTATTAAAACCAACTTGCCGTCAGGGTGAACCTTGCCTTTAATCGGGTGCTGTTCCAGGGACAAACCATCTCCACAGGTGGTTTGATTTGATCTGGATCAAATTAATCCGGGTTAATTTATGCTGGAAAGAAGGAGGAGAAGAAGACGGGTAGAAGAGGAGGAAGGTAAGTAGGAGGGGGAAAAGGAGGATGAGTAGAAGGCAGAGGAACAGGAGGAGAGGGGTGAAGAGGAAGATTCACATCATTCATATAGCACCATATATTTAACACTTTTTAACTCTTTACACGCGGTATTCACACCCATGCACTCCCTGCAGCGTGCGGGATTCGCATTTCACGCTCAAATGTAGAAGAAACGATTGAATTCACTCGAATTACACTGATTTTCCCGATACTAGCAGTAATCTCTTTGTATTGTACATTCCTCAAGTACCGGGTATTATGTTAGATTTTTAAGGAACCAGAAAAATCGATAAATACAATCAAGGCTTTGTGATACAATAGGACACAGGATTAGACACAAGTGAACTTTGAAAGTATTGGAAAGGTCAATTACAATAAGACGTGCTATTCACTGATAATCTCTTCATTCACTTCTCGTTTGGTGACTCATCTCTTTCATGAACTTGTAACAAGTCAGGTTTTTATGTATAACTTATGGTTTACCCTCTTATATTATTTGAATGGAGTTGTATATTTTCAAGCAGTAAGCTTAGAACAACATGTATGTTGGTTATAATTAGCCATTACTTTAGAAAATTAAGATGTACATTTCCAAACAGCCTTTATGCATTAAGAAGGTCTGTAAAATGTACTTCAACTTTCCTGTATGACATTTTTCCTAAAAACGTTGTTGTGCAAAGTTATTGCTAGTTAAAGTCAGTTAGATATTTCCTTTCCCGATACTGAGCGCTCTTTGAAATTAACTCAGCACGCACGGGATTCAGGGTCCCGCACACAAGAGTTAAGGCACTCGTTCCTCTAATAAGCATTACGGAAAAAAGATGTTGGACAGATGCCGCATGACCTTCCTAGTGTCCAAACACCGACAGTCTAAACATGGGTACATCTCTGTCAGTGCATATATCCAGCTGCCATTAGATTTTGTCTTGGATTGTGTGTACCACCTGTCCCTGTTGGGCTTTGATTTCCACCCCGCCCCAGGCGACCCATGCCCCCTCCCTCAGTCCTGTTGATCCTGCTGGCCGGTTCAGACCAATACCTCAGTCGCTGCAACACCGGCGACTGTCCACCGATGAGAGGGCTTGGCTGTCGTCGTTGCCGTGGCGATGGGGACGGGGTGTAATTGAAGACCGGTGATGAACCTTGCCGACTCCCGTGCGCTGGAGTACGCCACCTGGTGAAAGAGGGAATGAAGTGGAAACTGGTCATAATGGGGCTTTGATATCACGTTTGAACAGTCATCCACCCGTTACAACCAAGTCTTCACGTGAAGCTAGCATTGCCTAGCAAACACCTCCTCACCATCTCAGTCACACCTGTGTATAGCAACCACTGAAGGGAAACAACAAATGTGACCACTACACACAGGTGGCGGCCATTTTGATGTAGGCCCTTCATAGACAATGTTGATTATATATCTATATCGCATATTATATACATGTACACTTCTTAATATTTTCTGCATTGATAGCAAATGTGCCATAAAATAGTATGTTTACACATACTTAGCAGAGTTGTAGTCAAGGTGGCCACTATAAACAGGTGGCCATGTAAGACAGGTTTAAAGTTGTGATTTACAGATCACATTCCATAACCCTGCAAACCGTAAAATGTCGGAATAATGGAGTCCATTTGTTACATTTTTATAAATCACATTAACTACAGGTGCCATGTACCAAAATCCTTTCACATCCACATGCAAATTATGCCTCTACTCCCATTCAAGTAACATATCTGCATTATGTGATGTGTAAATAATTGCACCTCCCGCACCCCCCCTCCCCCGATCTCGGCCATCACTTGCGAAAATCAGCATGCACATCACCCAAGACGTAATATTTACGCATGAAATTAGAATTTACCTCTAAATCACTAAATAAAGCTCCAAAAGGGTTTTTTTTGTTTGTTCTCGACACTCTTTGTAGCGTTCTTAGCAAATCTATTTGAAAAAAAAATTTGGAATTGAAATGGATTTCTTATGTATTTTATTGGTTTTATAAAATTCTTATGTATTTCTTTTTTTAAACTTTTGCTTTTTATTGTTTTTGCAATGAAATTTGTTGGGGACACTTTTATGATCATAAACAGCATAAAATTTCCATCAGGAAAAGTAAAAAATAATCATACATTTATGAATTTGGGATGCAAAAACAATTTGCATTGAAATAACACACAATTTCATGTTTTTGAGCTATTTTTGGTGTGACATTATTTTATAGGATGGATTCACAGCCTGCTGTATTTGCTTACCGCTGTCTGGTTTCTTCTGGGACACCCTCTACTGCCCGTTTCCACATCAGTATACACGGGTAATTGTCGGTAATGTCAGCCTCTCTTACAGCCCTCAGACTGCAGATCAAGCTTACTGGGGGTTTCTCTGTTAAATAATTGTCAACATAGCTGTTAGTAGACAAAGTGTGAACTTTGAACATGCATACCACAAAGCTAATTTCAAAGAATGCTGATAGCATGTATAGTAAAGGTATTTTTGAACCATTATAGACATGTACATTGAAGAAATTCTTGAGCAATTATGACCTACACGTATATAACAAATTTGTGCTACCATTGCTAGTGCCATTTGCATAGTAGTATAATAAATCAATGTTTTTTAAGTGTGGAAACCAATTTGTATATATATGCATTTTAGTGCCATCTACCTACACACCAAAAATTTAGAAAAGCTTTCTAATATTATAAAGTTATCACACCAATTCAAGGAACAGACGGATGGACGGACGGAGGCAATGCTTAATATCCCTATAAACTGGAATAAACAGAATAAATCACTGGATACATGTAATTAATTTAGTTACTGTTTGATATCTCTATCTCAATTACATTTCTTTCTGACAAAAATGTATAATCTTAAGTGCCAAGATCTCTGAAACTCTAAACTTTAGTATATTATATTTGTTGGGAACTTGGGGTAGAAGTGACATTACACAAAAAATAGAAAATACAGGAAATAAGCTTGAACTTCGAACCATTTGCAAACGTACCCGTTGATGAAGACTGCTGCATTACCGAGACTGATCTCAGAAGAACAAGGTGTGATTCTCTGGTTTTCTGGCGTCTTAAAAACATTGGGGGCAAAACTCGCATCATCTGGTGTCTTTGGTCCCGAACTGCTACTCCCACTTGATTTCGTCTCTGACTCCATGGTGTCTTCGGAACAATCCGTACCTACTCTAGAAAGTGGCATTGTCTCATGATACATTGAATCACTCGATGCATCTTTTCTCGGTCCTGTTTCCAGCTCGACTCCTTTTGAATTTTGCGTGACTGTGTTTTCAGATTCACTGGAATCGACAACATGGTTCCTCTTGCTATTTGAATTGCTGCATTCGGAGCTCTGAATAGTTAAATTGGACAAAACATTTGTCAAATCGTCAATAGTATCACCCTCACCATCACCATCACCGGACGCGGATACATCACCGGAAACTTGATCATCTGCAACCCGTGAACTTTCCATTCCAGGACTGTGGATTTTATTGACTTCAGTCCTAGTAGGGCTTTGGACCTGCGTCGAGTTCTTGATGGGGCGAAATCGTGGACTTACTGTCGGGCACGCGGCAAGATTTAGCATTTCGTCTCGGTCCAATTTTCCGGGATCACCACCAGCAGCGGTTGCTGGTGTGATTACATTTGCGGGATCTTTCCTCCGTATTTCATCACCGTGTGAAGAACAATGAGTTTGTGTCGTGTTACCCGTAGAGCCGTCAGACATATTTCTCTGCAGCTGTTGAGTCAATCTATCTGTGACGGCCATCTTTGTGAGTTCATTTTCCACGGTTGGTGTCCTATCACCAGATGAACCTTCAATATCCATTTTATTATTTTTGTCCAGTTCAGCAGCCTGTGATTCCATTGGTTCTGCGCCGCTTTGTTTGCCGACTGCCTCAAAACTTGTGCTGATTGTTTCCTGTTTTGGGGTATGGAACTCGTGGATCAAATTCTTGGTAACACCTGGTGGCGTTGTTTGAGTTTCGGTCATACTTACATCCTCTGCTGACTTGCCTAGAAAATGGAAGAAAAGGTTTTCTGAATGACACAATAGCCATGGAAATTTGAATACTGTAAAACACTATACTTTCGCAACATGACACTTTCGCGAATAGGAGCCGACGGCCATTTCGCGTGCATGAAACTTTCGCGAATCATCGACCATGAAAAAATAAAATATAGCGAAATTTGGTAGGAAGAAGGATTTGGGTGTTTTACTAATTAATTATCACAACAATTTATAGAAAATATTTGTTTCAATGCCTCTGAAACACAGTTTTATCAAATGTAGAAGTGCATTATTGCGACCGTTGTTAGTGACCATGCGGTATCTCGTGAGTCATTTGACTTCATTTGACGGTCTTGTAGACCTACTGGCATTAAAAAAAGTTGTGTATACACAAGCTTTTGCGTGCATTTCATTTTCACGAATCTCGACTCCTCGCGGAATTCGCGAAAGTTTTATGCTCGCGAAAATGTCTGGTTTTACAGTAATTCAATATTAATGATCCACTCATCATAAGTGTCCAACATGTATTATGCGCAAGCACATGTTTAAAAAAAAAACCAAGTAACTATATATCAATTGTCTTTTCACAATTACCTTTACGCTATATTGTAATAAAATACCTGTCTTTTTACAAAATATTTCCAGTTTTGGTGGCTCTTAAAACATAATAAACTTAGTGTTATCATCGCATTTGAGAAGAGAAGAAATGTAGGTTACTTACTTTAATATGATCTATGAATATTAATGAAGCCCCCAAACAGGGCAGCCAACTTTCAATGCCTTTCAGTAATTTCTTAGTTGAAAATCAGTAATTTTGCCATATTTTCAGTCAAAATCAGTCATTCTGACATAAATACAGTAGATTTATACAAAAAAGATTTTATAAAATCAGTATTTTTTATGCAAATTCCAGTATTCTTCAGTATTCTTCTACCACTTTCAGTAGAAATTACTGAAAATTAGTACCACTTGGCAGCTCTACCAAAACATACCTAATATCTTTTTAATACAGTGCACTCCTGTTATAACGAACATGGTTATAACAAAATTCCTGATACAATGAAGTAGAAATTCAGGTCCCCAAATCGATATCTATATATCTTTATATACTTTCATTGTTTGGTTATAACGAAATTTCGATACAAGGAAAGAAAACTGCTGTTCCTGAGGACTTTGTTATAACGAGAGTTACCTGTATCTGTTTAAAATGTGATCTGTTCATAATCTTACAACACAATTGAAATGTAAAGAGTACATGTATTAGTATTGTTAAATAAAACTTTCAAATTAAAAGTTATGTTTTGTGAGTACATTTATGATGCTATAAACCTACAAATACACCTGATCAATAATGCATTATAATTTCCTGAAAAGCCTAGGACTCTAGTGAACAGTGTGTAATAACAGCAATTTCAGATTTCATGATTGTCATTGTGACTGAATGGTTCACTTATTTTGTAGATTATATATGCAATCTGCAAATGAAACAAAATACTAACATTTACTTGTGATCTTAGTTTCACTTCCAAACAAGCAGAAGACTAGCCTGAGAAATTTAAATATTTATTACTTCTTCTACTACTACTTCTGCCACTTTTACTATTTCTACTACTAATACTTCAACTACTACTACTTTTACAACAACCACTACTACTACTACTACTACTACTACTACTACTACTACTACTACTACTACTACTACTACTACTACTATTTCTACATCTACTATTGTGAATTCTTCTTTAGTTTTCTTCTCTATTTTAATGTTGATGGTATTGTTTAGTCGTCATTATTGTCACTATCATTATTACTATTTCATCAATTATTACCCATTGCATAGTTATCATTTTAACACCACTTTACCTACCAAGTGCGTTGTATTTCTCTGCCAAATATTCTTCCAGCAGCGCTAGGCCTTCCGGTGATGACAGGTCAACAAAGTCATCCAGAAATGACCAGTACTCAGTCCAAGGAACGTGTCGGGAATGAGCTATATCCCTGTGAAGATGAACAAATGAAGAATTTTGAATAACGAAAGCCTAAAATCATCACAAAATCAGACATATCACAAAACACTTGACTGAATATGGATGTGGAATATTTTGCATAAAGGAACTTTGTGTGCATTTCACGTGGCACGAATACGGTGTGAAAGTTACAGCATGCAAAGATTTTTTACCTTTGTTGTTTTTTGAAATTTTGGTATGTATAACAGCATGTGTAGTGCAATGTTCTTACAGCAGCAATTTAGGTAGGCCGAGCTCCATAAAATCAGTGTTTTTAAATACCATTACCATGTAAATAGTAAATTTATGGTGAATTACCCCCCCCCCCCCCAGCTAAATACTGACAGGCATTATCATTCATGCTTGCAATACATGTTTTTCAATTGACAATCCTTTTCATAAATACATCAGATTCTTACACAAGTACTTCTTTCCACTGTGCTTGATGAAACTGAATATGCCCTGGGGTTTTAGTTTTCCTCAATGCTATGTGCTTGAGAAAATAGAATCTCTTGAGAAAATAAAACTTCCTCTGTGTTCCACCAAATGTTATATTACACCCCTGTCTTGTCTGTATCTGTATAATATCCACCAAGGATGGCAAACATCTACTTATTCAATAAATTTCATAATATACAATGGGTGATTTCAAGTTTTGGGTTAGTGTTATTGTTAGTGTTAGTAGACGTCAAGAGCCATTAAACTGAACTCCAACACTGCGACTAGGATTAATGGCCACTATTGATTCTGTAATCGATTGCATAAAACTAGTGTTAACACGAGCGTGACGTCACATCCCTTGTTGATGAACATGAAAACCACGGAAAACGTGAAGAAATGTTGTAATTCCGTTATGAAATTTAAACAATCGTCCCACAAATGTAACACTGTCAGAAAGGCATGTACTTCCCTCTCAATTTCATGTATTTGACTCATTTCATTATGTCTTAGTTCTTTCACAATATAAAATATTGTAATTTTTCTTGCCGCTTACTGCGCACCATCGCACTACCATACATATACAACTGCACGACCCACCTGGGTAGGCCGAGACAAAAATAACACTAACACTAACAACGAACTTGAAATGGTGATTTTCTTAATCCCTAAGGTCTAGTGTCAGTGAATGGGACAAATGCATGTAAATCTCTAATACCATCAAACCAGCTCGGTTCAGGAGACGATTTTTAACACTACCTATAACACAGACTTCCGGAAGTGCGTCATTATTTTAGGGTCAACTCGCTAACATGGATCGATTTTAAGTTTCGGATCAACGCTTGTGTTATTGTTAAGATAACACTAATCCAAAACTTGAAACCACCCAATGTTTTGTAAAACAACACGATTTCACACTGATCAGTATCTGTACCTCCCGACTCTTTCCAAGCCCTTCTCTATGTCTCCTCTCTTTACGGCTGCTGCTTTCCTTTTACTAGATGATGGAGGGGTCTTCCAAGTCCTCTGAAAATCCACAGCCTACATATGATGGGTGGGGAAAAGAAACAGAATTATGAGTTACATTATATTACAATGCAATTAAAGGGATATATAGCATAATTGGTAACAGTTTACATTAGAACCAGGGGCGTAGACAACAGGAGGGGATGGGAGGTATGCATCCCCCCCCAGCTCACAAGGTGCGGGGGATGACATGTAGAATCATCCCCCCCCAGGTTTCAGGAGAAAATGTTTTTATTTTAAAATCATATTATTACTTTTTAGTATTAATGTGATTATTATGAATATTATGATGATGATTATTATAATGTGATTATTATTATTATTATCATTATCAACATCATCATCATCATCATCAGGTAAATTCTGGGCGGATGCAGGGTGTATCCCCCACTTTGGCCGAGGGAGGAATGACCTGGCCTGCACAATCATCCCCCTACTTTGAACTATTTTGAACTAAGCAGTTTAATGCTAACTTGTCAAAATGAATATATGCGTTTCTTATTGTTAAACGTCCATTTCACGAAACTAATGTTATCAGAGAGTAAAAATATGCTTATAAAACCCTCGAACTCCTAAGCTTCAGCGGGCTCCACTCCCTGACTCCCACAATGTGCACCATGTTTTTAAATGACCTGCGATAAAATTTCAGAATATAAAATCATACCTTTGGATAAAATGCCAATAATTAATACGCATCCCACTTTCAAAATGGGGTTGGTTTTAATCATTTTTGACTGTCTAATGTTAACTGTTAGAGAGTCAAAATAACCTCATGAAACTGCTAAATGCCTTGAGCTTCAGGGGGCTCTGCCCCCTGACCCCCGACCAGGACCCCAGGATTTTAAGGGGAGCAACCCCTTTCCCGCATTAAAAGAGTTCCACAGCCCCCTATCAAAGGTCCGTCTATTCTTATGCACCCCTTTAAAAAACTTACCCAATATCGGCGTGGCGTGTATCTTGCCTATGCATGTGTGTCTGTATAATGTGTGCACGCGCATGTATGTGTATGTGTGTGTGTGTGTGTGTGTGTGTGTGTGTGCATGTGCGCGCTTATTTGAACATGCATCATAATCGACCCCTCTGGACAGCAAATCATCCCCCAAGTGCGACGACCTATTGACATCACTGGATAAAATTATTTGCCTGCGTCTCACAATTTTAACCCATTGCTTCTGGGCTTCCCCATACATTTAATACATGACACATCCGGTACCAGTATTCAACAGGTTAACCCGTTGGAGACGATTTGATTTCGTATTTTCCATGGACTGAAATATGAGTTAACTCATACTTAGTGTCAAACGGGTTAAAACCTAACCTCAGAAGGTGACATGGGTCCCGCTAAGGCCTTCAAGGACAAGTTGGTCTCGACTGGACTGCCCTTGACTTGCTGTGACAAGAGATTTGATTGGCTGTTCGGTACGTCGGGGGACCAGGGTTCACCAATCACGGGTGGCAATGAGTTATCTTCAGCTCGCCAGACAGGCACATAGAAATGGTCTGTTAACAAAAGACAAAATGAGAGGCAAAGATTATACAACAGTTATGTAACATCATGAGTTAGGGTTCCTGCACCTTTCAGGGAAATAAATTTCATGACTTTTTCCGGACTTTTCCACTGTAAAATTTTAAAAATCCATGACTATTTCCTAAGCAATATTGCATAAGAACGTGTGAACTTATCAAAATATTTCAAAACACACACCCCCACACACACACATACGCACAGAAATGAAATGAAGAAAAATAATTTCCCATGAATTATTTTTGACTACTTTCGATCTACTTTTAATGACTGTTCCAAGTCATTGAAAATACATTTAAAATTCCATGACCACAAAACCTCCATTTCACCTTTCACACTACTGATAAATTGCAATTCAAGATATGAAGCAATCAAAACAAATATTTGTTTGAGGTTATGGAAAGCTAATACATACATGAATTAGTAGTACAAATATTTCTGATTGAATATACTATCTTTTGCATCGTTCATTATGAGACCACAACCGTGGTATATAACACAATTTGCAGGGCAAATTTGACACATTCCCTGGTAAAAATTGCTCTCAACTCAGATTTTTTAAACTGCATTAAATAGAAAGAAAACTGACTGGGAAACAATTTTATATATAACGAAAGCAACAAAGAAAATTAATTTTTAAACTAGAAACATTGTTAAACTCCTCCTAGGATGTTGTCCTCTGGGGGAGTTGTCCTTTGGGAGTTGTCATCTGGGAGTTGTACTCCGGGGAGTGGTCCAAGAACCAGAGCACTCACCATCCAGCAGTTCAGCTATGGTGACTTTCTTATCTTCTTTGTTGTCATTCTTGCAGCGGGTACATATAATCTAGCAAATGGAGGAATGAAAATAAAAACTAGTAATTACTTTTTAAAATATTGCTATATCTGTGTACAAAACTGCTGGGGAGTTCTCCACATTGTCATCTCAAAAAGTGATATATTTGCCAATTTAAGAAACCTACATAATAACAAGAGGCCCAGGGCGCACAACCCGCACCCGAGGTCACGCAACCTCTCTGTGGTACCTCAAGAGATTATACATACTTTGGACTGATATCTAGGCACTAATGGCCACGCAAATTTAAATAACTCTGCATGCCCTTGCCATACTGATGATTCTGATGTTTGACGTTTACTCTCTACATTTATTTTTATATAGAAGATAATGTAACTTTCCCTCCTTGCTTCCTCCTTCTCATGAGTTATGCCCCTCTTGGGCCCAATGCGCCCACATTGCAAAACTGTCAATAACAACTTTTATTATTCCCATGTGAGGGCATCAACATACAATATAACCAGGCTATTTTTTTTATATACATAGGTTTAATAATAATTTGAGGAACCATGAATTCCCTTCCCTCTGAGGATAATTCTTTATCATGCAATTTAAGGAAGAAGGTGTAAAAGCAAATTATCGCCATAGGGCCCTCCCCCCAACCAATCACCACCTCAGGGTGCAAACAGGGCCACCCAAAGCATTGATATGAGGAACAATTATTTTCACATATAGGGGTATCTACACAAACTGTAATTTGGCTCAACTACATGTAGTGCTGGATCTAGAGAAGATATTTGATATTATGTTTTGGCACTCAGGAGCCCTGCCTCTGCCCCCCCCCCCAGGTGTCCCATGGGAGGAACATTGAATTCCCTTCCCCTAAGGATCATCTCTGCTATGTTTGGTCTAAATCCAACAATGTGTTGTAAAGAAGAAGATGAAAATATGAAAATTTTACACACAACACACAATGGACAAAAAGAAATTACTCACTTGAGCCTTTGGCTCAGGTGAGCTAAAAATGAAATAAACTATGGACATTCGGAACTCTTGAATGGTTCAACAAAATTTGCTCAAACTTTCACCATTTTCTTTCTTTTATTATTCTGTATTCTCTGAATGCAGGAAGATGTCTGGGTTTCATTCCAGTTTCAACTCTTATCCAATAATGTGAGTGAAACCAATGTACATGAAATGCGTTAGTTACCTCACTGGCTGTATGTCCGTACTTGTTGGCCATTCGCTTGTTGCACATTGGGTGATCCAGAAGCACCTTGACACATTCCACAAAGCCAAACTTACTGGCAAAGTGGAGTGGTGTCTCACCATTCTGAACAGCCAAAAGCAATGTAGAATAAAGACTAGAGCAATTCGGCTGCGCGCAGCCGATGGGGTATGCCTCCGCACCCCCGTCCAATTCCAAACTTTGAATGTACGGGGCATCGTAACCTTTGACCGTTCAACTCTGAAATCTCATCTATGCCCCATAATACATACTTTACTTCCATACTTTAATTACATCAATATTCGATAAGCCGTTCTCAAGTTATTGTGGTAAAGATATCAAGTATGGGTCCCCGTGACCTTTGACCTTTGACCCTTAAACCCCAAACTATGATCAGTTCATTGGTACATTATAACACTTACTTCACCCAAGTTAACATCAATATCCGATAAGCTGTTCTCATGTTATTGTGGTAAACTTTAAGACACTAAGTATGGAGCCTTGTGACCTTGGACCTTTGACCTTTTAACCCTGAAATCTTATTGTTTCATTGGTACCTTATAATACATACTTCACCCAAGTAACATCAAAATCGGACCAGCCATTCTTAAGTTATCATGGTAATGAGCCCAAATCAGACATCTATCACTCCTCGTGACCTTTGACCTTTGAACTCCAAAATCTATTCAGTTCGTTGGTGCCATATAATACATACTTCACCCAAGTTACATTCAAATCCAACATGCCTTTCTTAAGTTATCGTGGTAACGAGCCAAAATCAAACATGTTTTAGGCCCTGTGACCTTCGACCTTTGAACCCCAAAATCTAATCAGTTCATTGTTGTATCATAATACATACTTCACACAAGTTACATCAAAATCCAACAGGCCATTCACAAATTATCGCGGTAACGATCCCAAGTCAGACATATTTTAGGCCCGGTGACCTTTGACCTTTGACCTTTCAACTCCAAAAACTTATCAGTTCA
>JZLH01S0334277.1:16164-30725 GCA_001188425.1 Eucidaris tribuloides | reverse complement strand
ACCTTTGAGGCAGTGCAGAGATCATATTGCATTTCAAAAGAATACACCGACTGTTCAACAAATTCAAAAGCGAGCAACGCAGTGTGAAATAAATGGCCTGACTGCAGGACTATTGCTCTAATCGTTCAGTGACAATACAAAGGTCGCCAATGACACTGATTTTTGAACACACTTTGTTGTGTTAAGCTTTATTAAAATGCCGAAAACAACTTTTCATACAATGAAGAGGTACATCGGAACAATAAATACTGCTGAGGCAATTGCCTTTGGCTTTGAATGTGAGAGCGACATTATCTTTGATGTTGAAATTGTTTATAGCGGTAAATAGCCCTTATTACGGGCCCTTTTCTATTATCTTATGCCGTGCTAAAGAGCCTACTTGTAAGGAGGATGTATTGTAGGCCTTACAGTATAAGATGCGCATTCCTAAGAAAAGAAGGAATAATTCTCGAGTCATTCTTTTGTATCATGTTGTCTCAATATCTATCTAAACTACTCTATCTATCTATCTATCTATCTATTCTGATCTATCTATCTATCTATCTTTCTTTCTATCTTTCCATCTATCTGTCTGTCCTGCCGCATCTATCTATTTATCTATCTTCTCACTTCTATCCATATGTCCTAATACCATGTGAACTGGACCGAATTGTGAAAAATAATATTAACAAATGATGTATTTCCCAGCCTAAGGAGGTGGAAGACATACGGGGTCAAACTGTTGGTGTCTGTAACATGCACGTAAAACGCAAGCAATAAATCAAGCATTTGCATGACATATAGAACGATACACGACACTGAGCAACTTTTGGCAGTGCAGTGTCAACTCAAGTAGCTAAAACTTCTTGCAGTGTGCAATGATAAAAATTTGCTGAATATAGACATTGGAGAAGCGTTCTTGGTTTCCGTGTGTAATTTGTAGTTTCAACTATTGTTAGGATTTGTGAAGTCAAAAAAATTTGCAGAAATAATACATCCGAAAATAGTATAGATACCGCATAAATACATAGAAAACGGTCAAGATGTTTCCTTCCATTTCGCAGACACAAAAAAAAATGTGAAGAAATCGTCAAAATTGTGGGAAGTATCAACTATAAATGTATCCCCCCCTAGTTTTATCATTTAGTAAGAGAGACTGTTAGTCTGTTAGCACTTAAAAAATGAGAAGAACGACTTGTAGCTACTGTCACACTTTTTAGGGAATTTAAGTGGGCACATTATTTAAGGGTACAATTTGTAGCGCAAAATTGCAAGGACGCAGCGACTACAAGTAGTCGTAAGAAAAGGGACCCAGAATGTTTCGACTTTTTCGTCGAACAAAATAGTTACAAAGGGAGGCACTAGTACGCGTGACCGACACAGTTATACAGTACGTTCCCACGCATTGTAGCTAAACATCTATTTTATAGCAATATCACAATTTTGGAAAAAAACTTATTGTATTTGGACTCATTTCTTCTATATCTGTAATACCGTGGCTAAGTTAGTTTAATTTCATGTTTGGATACGATGATCCAGATGGTAATTGCCGTCCGTACGAGATACGCTGCATGTATTGAAAGTTACAAAGGCAGTTTGCAATAAAGTAAGTCTAGCCTTGACTGTTATACAACCATTCACCTCGGAAGTGGCAGCCGCGAAAATATAAGCTCTATATACTTTTTCGCGTTGGTAACAATGCCGAGTATCGTAGCATTTTCGTACACGAAATCGTGACCAATCATTTCAATATGTTCGTTCAGATTAAAATTATCAGCTTGCCGTTTTTATGGCAAGAGGAGATGCTAAATGTAAAACTGACTAATCACAATTCGAACCAACTTTATACCCATGTGTCACGCCCGTGCTGTAAAGATGTTCCAGTGTTGACCAAAATGATATTTATGTGAAGAAAGAACAGTGAAATTTAAAACCCCATGGTAAATGTTAAATGACTTACCTCCATGACTAGCAGAGATGTATGACAAAATATCGGACTGAATGGTCTTATCGGTACAGAAATCTTCAAGTTGTGTAATGTCGGATTCGCTTCACTCCACAACGCTGCTGAAAAACTTGAATAACAGAGTGTTGCTACTGCTCATTAGTTTTCGTAAGCAATAGCGGACATTTTCGTGGTTAATGCAATTTATACTGCTTAACCCTTTTCTGAAGTAAGGAGGATACTGCTTTGGTCTTTTGTATTCCATGTGTTTGGGGGCATTATTTCATCAAAGCCAGATTGATGCGTGGCAAAGTTGTTGCTATACGCACACCGCTTGGGGATGATCATTGCGTGATGGTGGGTTGACATCAAATGCCATTTTAATACTTGTAGAGGCCCCCCCCCCCGCCCATTTTTCTTTCTCTCTCCTTGCCTCAGATTATGTAGCCGACAAGCATCGCCTGGCATACATTAACACAGAAGATTGATTCTATCACTCCCATTGGACTTAGTAGGTCGCATGATTAACTTGTGTGTGTTGTGTTGTAATTAAACGTTTAAAGAAAGGTAGACATTGCCACGATATGAGGCATGTACGTTGGCGGGTGGGCGAGAGTCGTAGTTTGATCATTTCCGGAATGTGTCAAAAAGGCAGTAGCTATTAGCTAAGCAAGATGAGATCATGGTACAATTCTACTATGTTGTGTGTGTTTATGTGTTTCATGTGTCTACGTGTGTTTGTCCAGTGCATGATTGTGTGTTGACATATGTGTGTGTGTGTGGTCGATTGTGTGTGTGTGTGTATGTGTGGTGTCGCTGTGGGGTGTGTTGTGTGTATGTATGTGGTGTGTGTATGGTGTGTGTGTGTGTGTGCGTATGTGTGTGTGTATGTGTGTGTCGTATGGTAGTGCTGTGTGTGTGTGTGTGTGTGGTTGTGTTGTGGTATGGAAGTGGTTGTGGTGTGTGTGTGGGTGGTGTGTGTGTGTGTGTGTGTGTGTGTGTGTGTGCTGTGTGTGTGTGGTAGTGTGGTGTGCTGTGTGTGTGTGTGTGTGTGTGTGTTTGTGTAAGTGCCTCTTGTAAGGCATTTAATGATGTTTAATTCAAAATAAATACATGAAGCAAACCTGAACATTAACTTTTGAAACCTGTAATATCTCCTACAAAAACATTGCGACACTCCGGGCGAACCCGCGAACGTCACTGCAGAACAAGGTTCTGCATTTCGCGTTCTTAATAGGGAAGTTGTAAAACAGCAGATGTTGTAAAACACAATGAGCGATAATATTTATCAGCAAGTCACTTTGTTTTTTTTGCTTTTTTTCATTATAGACTACTCGATATTATACAGTTTATCAAGTATATCAAAACCACATAAGAAAGCCACGCCATGCGTATTTTTCATAGCGCACTGCCGGCTCAGAAGAGTTAAAGGATTAGGGAACGTACAGATTTCATATAATAATTATCACCGCGTTCGTAATAAACTATCGGCGCATAATACCCACTTGAAAGGGTCCTTGTACGCTTAAGAAAAAAAGAACGAGAAGATGCTCGCAGCTGATCAATACATTCCTGAATTATAATCGATATGATAATAATACGCACAAATTCTAATAAGTTGCATTACTAAGGTACTACAATAAGTTGCAAGCAAGAGAATCTGTGATAAGAAAAGAAACCATTGTGGACCGCTACCCAAACATACAGACTAATGTATCAAGGTCCGCCAAACGCCGACCCATAATTCCAGCTCCACTTGAGGCCTCTTGCGCCCCGTTCCGCGACAATTTTAGTAGGCCGGCGGATAATGGATAAAATCGTAGGGGCAAATTGTGATACAAGCACCAAATTTGGCATGAAGGTTTCAAGGCCCGTCTACTACAGCAAATCTATCCGACGTCCATTTGAAAATCCAAGATGGCGGCCATTTTCCAAGTATGCCGCCAAAATGAATTGGGGGGCCGGTATTTTTCCTATAGAAAACCAATGTACTATCCAAAATCATAAATGACTCCTGGTGTTAGTTGTATTAGTTTTTACAGTTGCTGATTTCCATTTTGGTGCTGGCTTTCAAAAGCTTATGCACCATTAGCAATGGCCAAAACGTACATGTCGCCATGTTTCCAAGATGGCCGGCCAAATAGGCTCTTGGACGCCTAGTTTTCCTATAGAAAAGCATGTAATTGATCCAATTATAATAGATCTTGGCGTCTATTTATATGTTTTAATAGGTTGCTGAATTCATATCTGCAGGCTTCCATGAAATAGCCCTTATTGTACCTATAAATGGCTAAAACGTGACATGACGGGCCATTTTCCAAGATGGCGCCAAAAATCTTTGGAGCCTATTTTCCTATAGGAAACCCTGTACTGATCGCAAAATTATATAGATCTTGAGTGTCCCATTTTATAATGTTTTACAGTTGCTGAATTCGGATTATGTAAATGTTCACACTTGCTTGCTTGCTAGGTGCCTTGTCTGTTCCAGACATTTTGGCCTGATCAAAGCTTTCCATCTACATCTACTATATCTCATTTGCATTATAATCTGTTACTTCTGATACCCGTCAGCCCCAAATTGCTTGGTCTCCCTCTGCTTCTCTTCCCGTCAATCTTTCTTGTCAGTACGCGTATCTTGTTATCCGTATCCTCTCTTCAGTTCAGTTCAGTATGCCATAGCCCTAAAAAAGAGACAGGCATTTCACTTAATGACCACTTTTCTTGCATCATCTATTCCATTTCTCCTTTCATAACGTCTTCTTCCTCTCCGCCCTCTTGCGCCGATTTCACCAACAAACCGAAGTTGATATGCCAACAAACTGAAGTTGTCGTTTCCTTATAATCTTAAGGAGGGATCTATCGACGCAAGCCCTATCAAATACTTCTTCATTTGATACTCGTCAGTTCAAGGTCCTCAGCACGCCTCCTAAACACGACATTTCTGCTGCTTGAATTCGGCTGTCTAAGTATTTATTCAATGTCCAGCTCTCGTAGTCATATAAGAGAACAGACCTGCATTAGTACTTCGGAACACGGACTTTAGTTGCCATTTTCAGGTCCTGTTAGCAAACACACTTCTCTTCTAATTTTGATAAATGATTCATTTGCAAGTGCAATCTCTTTCTTTACTTCTGCATCAGTCCTTCCACCTGAGGTAATCAAACGTCCAAGGTATAGCTGAATTTATCCACTTGATTTATTCCTTCTCGGAACCAGTTGTTTATATTTGCAGCTGTTATACCCCCCCCCCCAAAAAAAAAAGTTGCACAAGTAGTGTAAATGATGCATAGGTTTATGACTGTGAGATTTACAGACGGCTAAATAATTGTGTTTTCAAATTACTTCTAAGCTGTGCGTATGTTTCTATATTCCTAAGATATTCCGGGAAGTTATTCCATAAAACAGTGGCTGCATATGAATTACCTTTCCCCGAATGATTTATTATTTATAATGTCCTGTAATTTTTTTTTGTTATTATTTCACATGTAAATGATATGAATTTGTAATATTTTTAGTTGTAAAACTCATGTTACTTTGGCCTCTTGACCATCAGCGGCAACAAACAAACAAACAATCAATCAATCAATCAATCAATCAATCAATCAATCAATCAATCAATCAATCAATCAATCAATCAATCAATCAATCAATCAATCAATCAAACAATCAATCCATCAATCAATCAAGCAATCAATTATTAATCTATCTATCTATCTATCTATCTATCTATCTATCTATCTATCTATCTATCTATCTATCTATCTATCAAGCAATCAATTATTAATCAATCTATCTATCTATCTATCTTACTATCTATCTATCCATCTATCTTCACGTATCTATCTATCTATCCATCTATCTATCTATCTATCTATCTATCTATCTATCTATCTATCTATCTATCTATCTATCTATCTATCTATCTATCTATCTTTCTATCTATCTACACGTATCTATCTATCTATTTATCTATAAGTTTTGTATAGTGTGCGGGACATGTAATAGCGACTTGACTTTTAACTGGAACGTAGCATTCTGGTTTATTCTGTGTTAACAGTTGAGTTGTTCAAGCTGATAAAATTATTGATAAGCAAAACACTTTATATAGTATACTAAACGGGACTGAATATGTAACCAATGTAAATTATGTTTGGTGGTATAAATGGATGAGGTCTCATTTTCATACATGTCAAACTGTAATAAACGACATAATCCTGCTTCATGTTCGGTTAATTAATGAGATCGTCTTTAAAATGCAGGGAATCTCTTTTGTACCTCTCCTACAGCACAACTTAACATCACTCATGCCCTTAGGCTATTTATGAAGGACATGTCTGTGAAATCTGAAGGTTAGTAAGTACCTACAATTTGAAAAAAAGCACCAAATAGTAACGGTCAGTTAGGCTATAGGTTGTAGGTTGTAGGTCCGTGGTTAGACTAGATGTGAAAATTACTGAACCAAGTCACTTCATTAGCATAATTGCAGTATTGATGTAATAGTCTATAATCTGCATGAGACTACTGCATAAAACTTGTTATGTCCATGGATGAATAGGGTACACATTTGTAAATTGTAAACAATTTTCTCACATCTAAAATAAACTGGTAAACTATAGGCCTAATATAATTTTTGTCTCTAGGAGACACAAATTCAAATTAAAGTCTAACAGTCACTATAATCCCACTGAAACTGAGTTTCTAGAGGTTCTTAGATACTAGTGTATCTACGCATTGTTAGGTGTGCTAAAGAGACGCCCTGCTTCATTTCACAAAGGTTTCTATGCATGGGCTAAGAAAACTAAATTATGCATGGTTACAATTTGCGCAAGACGTATAGAATCGTCTGTTTTTTTCTCGTTTATACGATTAATGGTAGATATGTTTATTGGTCGCTTCACAAATGTTATTCATTACACCTAAATTTTGTTTAAAGTGATAGACTAACATTGTGGAGCTTCAATTCAAAAAATTGTCAAACTTTGATATCTGAGCTACATAGTAGTGTTCAAATGGACAAATAAACACCCTAGAATACAAAAGTTTGGAAAGTTACACTGCCAATGGCAAGTTATACATGAATAAACAATAAAACTCGGGGCGAGTTTTATTAACCTAGGTGTACACACAGTAAGTCTACGGGAGGAAATGGGCAAGTGAATCTGGTCAACTTACGATTTTCACTTTTTTAAAGCACTAAATAATCATTTTGAAATACAGTTTTTTCAGGGCTTCATTTTTAGACCTCATCAAAGACACTGGAAGCATGGGGAATCATGCGGCTCAGATTTTTTTTAACTGTGGTAAATGTTAACCAATACCTTTAAAGAACCAATATCAATATCACATATCATTATTGTCAAAATATATGGCCAGTTTCACTTGTTGGTCACATATTAATGTCAATATACAGGGTGGCCCAGAAAGAATGCTACGAGTATGATCGCTAATTTCTTCACCATTATCGGCAAAATGTCATTAATTTTTATTTTGTTGGTTAAAACATTCTTTTTCCAAAAAATGTATACCAAAATCATTGATTTTGATAAGGTGTTTTTGATTCTAAGGGCCATTTTTCGGAGGGCAATGCAATTTCCCAAATTTGCCAATTTTTCAACAGCCGGTCATCGGAACGCCTAGATTTCTGGCTCGTCAGCTTGCCATACCGGACAAACCATGATGACAATGGAGATCTAGCTAGCATCGTCTTCTTTATGAAAGCGAGGGCATTCCAGCCCTTTGTCATCGCGGTTTGTCCGGTATGGCAAGCTGAGAGGCCAGAATATCTAGGCGTTCCGATGACCGCCGCTGTTGAAAAATTGGCAAATTTGGGAAATTGCATTGCCTCCGAAATATGGCCCTAGAATCAAAACGCCTTACTCAAAATCAATGATCTTGGTATCATTTTATTGAAAAAAGAATGTTCTAACCCCCCAAAATAAAAATTAATGACATTTTGCCGATAATGGTGAAGAAATTAGCGATCATACTCGTTAACTCGTAGCATTCTTTCTGGGCCACCCTGTATATGCTGATGTGTTTAGGTGGATATTTAATTACTGAAATTGCATACGTCATCATCTGCTTTCACTTCTACTTTTAGCAGGGATTCCACTTTATCATGCCTTCGTGTTCCCACACACCTGCTAATAAACAGCACAATTGGCGTGAACTATAATTATTTCCTAATTGCCAGGCCAGACTTATTGTGTTGTTAATTAATACCCACGCAGACACCAACAACACTCTAGTTACGGAAGTAATATCTTTTACAAAAATTGAAATCAGTCTATACATTTTGTCAAAGCGTTATTATACAACAAAGGAAAGCGGCATAGACAATAGACAAGCCATAAACTGAATAGACAAACAAGAAGTAGTATAGTATAATTCTTATTTAAATTAAACTTTGTGGAATATATTAGTCAGGGGCGTAGACAACAGGGGGGAGGGGATGGGGGTATGCATCCCCACACCTCACAATGTGGGAGGATGACATGTACAATCATGTTTTTTTAATCAGTGGTATTCTTATTATTACTTTTGTTTAGTATTAATGTGATTATTATAATTATTATTATGAGGGTTATCATTATTATTATTATTATTATTATTATTATTATTATTATTATTATTATTATTATTATTATTATTATTATTATTATTATTATTATTATCATTATTGCTATTATTATTGTTATTGTCATCATCATTATAGTTATAATTATTATTGATATTATTATTATCATTATCGTCGTCGTGTCACCTTTATTCGCTTGGTACATTCGTATTTCTGATCCCCCAAACAACTGTCTTCTGCTCCTAACGGAGTGGTAATAAGGGACGTTTGCAATGAACACTGGTGTAAATCCTGGGCGGATGCGGGATATATACATGTATCCCCCACTTTGGCCGACGGAGGAATGGCATGCACAATCATCCCCCTACTTTTCAAGGAATAATGATTTTGAACTCAGCAGTTTAATGCTAATTTTATCAAAATGAATATACGCGGCTCTAGTGTTGAATGTCCATTTCGTGAAACTAGTGCTATCAGAGAGTCAAAATATGCCTGTAAAACCATTAGAACTCCTGAGCTTGCAGGGGACTCCGCCCCCTGACCCCCACAAATTATCACTATGTTTTCAAATGACCTGCTATAAAAGTGTAAGATTATAAAATTATATCTTCGGATGAAATGCCAAAAATTAACTAGCTCCCAAGTTTCAAAATGGGGTGGGTTTTAATTATTGTTGACTGTCCACCAGACAAAAAAAAACAGTGTTAGCAGAGAGTCAAAATAACCTCAAAAACTGCTAAAAGCCTTTGAGCTTCAGGGGGCTCCGCCACCTAACCCCCGACCGGGACCCTATGGGATTTTAAGGCGAACCCTGGAATTCACCCGCCTGGATATGCAGCCCCTCCCCAGCATTAAAAAGAGTTCCGTGGCCCCCTAGCAAAGGTCATTTTTCTTTTCTTACGCATCCTCTTTAAAAAAAACTACCTGATGTGGGCGTGGTGTGTATGTTCTTGTGCGTCTGTATCTGTGTGTGTGTGTGTGTGTGTGTGTGTGTGTGTGTGTGTGTGTGTGTGTGTGTGTGTGTGTGTGTGTGTGTGTGTGTGTGTGTGTGTGTGTGTGTGTGTGTGTGTGTGTGCGTGTGTGTGTGTGTGTGTGTGTGTGTGTGTCGGGGGGGGGGGTGTGGTGCACACCCGCGCGCTTATTTGAACATGCATTATGATCGACCCCTCAGGCCTCTGAACAGCAAATCATCCCCCCAGGTACGACGACCTGTCTACGCCACTGAAGTGAGTAGGTGTAATTGAAATAAATGCAGAATTGCCGCCAATGCATTTTGTGGCAGTTAAAAATTGTTCGGGTTGATGTAATCTTAGCATCAAGGCATACTTTGTGAGAAACGTATGAGGATATAGTTCAGATTCTGACCGTTTGTTATTGGTTTTATCCTCCCCCGTAGCGCACACAAGACCTGTGCATTCTTTGCCGCTTGGTGGCGATACCCCCGAGAATTTGCACGGTTTTTTTCGGGCGTGCAAATTCTCGGGGTATCGCCACCAAGCGGCAAAGGATGCACAGCCCTTGTGTGCGTTTATACGGGGAGGATAAAACCATGGAGCTCCATGATAAAACCAATAAAAATCGGTCAGAATCTGAACTAATGAGGATATGGCTTTGTTCGAATTTTATCGTAGTACTTGTGTATCCCTGCTCAAGGCACTTATCTTAATTAACTTTCTCACTACAAAGGTAATAAAACTCCTTAGAAATTGCATGTACAGTGTGATAATTTGAGTGTGACAGTAAAAGGAATGACATTGGATAGGACGTAAGGCCTTAGGTCTCGTGTTGAGACCAAAGCACGTGAACACGTTTCACGAACACGCACACTTTCACTAAAAAGTAGTATGAAAACCTACTGTGGCGATCATCTGTCGAAATACGCCACCCATCGAAGACGAATCCTGAGATATCTCGGGCTATGCTCTATGGAAAATGCGTGTAATACCGAAATCAACTCGTCTTCAGCAGCATTACTGGGGGCTGGATTACTATGGGTAATGATGATTAAATGTGTGTTTTTTGCCCATGTCATCGTTGATGATGACAACTCGACGATAGTTATAACATTGGGTGATTTCAAGTTTTGGATTAGTGTTATTGTTAGTGTTAGTAGACGTCAAGAGCCGTTAAACCGAACCCTAACACTGCGACTCGGATTAACGGCCACTATCGATTCTGTAATTGATAGCATAACACGAGTGTTAACACGAGCGTGACGTCACATCTCTTGTTCGACGAACATGAAAACCGCCGAAAACCTGAAGAAATGTTGTAATTTCTTTATGAAATTTAAACAATCGTACTACAAATGTAATACTGTCGGAAAGGCATGTACTTCCCCCTTAATTTCATGTATTTGACTTATTTCACTATGTCTTTGTTCTTTCACAATCTAAAATATTGTAATTTTTTCTTGTCGCTTACCGCGCGCCATCGCGCTGCCATAGACATTACACGTACAACTGCGAGACCCAGCGAGGTAAGCCGAGACAGAAATAACACTAACACTAACAACGAACTTGAAATGGTGATTTCCTTAATCCCTAGGGTCTAGTGTTAGTGAATGGGACAAATGCATGTAAATCGCTAACACCAGCAACCCAGCTCAGTTCAGCAGACGATTTTCAACTCGATCTATAACACCAACTTCCGGAAGTGCATCATAATTTCGGGGTCAACTCACTAACATGGATCGATTTCAAGTTTTGGATTAACGCTCGTGTTATTGTTAAGATAACACTAACACAAACACTAATCCAAAACTTGAAATCACCCAATGTCTTTAGGTCAGTTGCTAGATCATTGAAATGATGCTGAAATAGGAAACAGGGCTTCAATGGCTAACATTGCAATCAATCACTAGTGGGCCTAGTCTAACGCTTAAGAAAAATATGAAAACGTTAAAATTGTCTACACGGTGCCGAGACTTGGACCCTAATGATTTGAACGTAGACTTGAAAAGAAGTCAGGCTTTTGAAATGTGTTGCTAGCTAGAGAAGGTTATACTAACAGTGGTTGAGTCGATTTCACAAGTTCTGAGTCCACAATTAATAAAAACCTTGCCATTCATTTTACATTGAGGCTCGACGTCGAGTCCGGACTCGAGTCTACTACGAATGTAGCCTGTAGGGCCGTTTTGACAAGGCATTGTGGGTGTGGGTTGTCCCTCACGCCATTAAGCCTCTGAGCAGTACTTGTATCCCGTACGCCTAAAAAGAGACTAATTATAATGCCTACACTCCTGGCGCACCGAAAGATTTGGCTGTTCACCCCACTGAACTATAGTTCAGTGGTTACCACGATAGCCGCCTCTCGCCTACTTTGTCACTGGGTTAGCGGCGGTTAGTCTCGTTCGCAGGCGCTAGTGGGGTATTGCGCTGACGGGGGAAATCATTAAGCCTTGAGGGCTTGATCAAAGGCTACTACGAATGGAACTCGAGTCCGGACTCGACTGTAAACTGGTTACTATACTACAGAATTAGCTGGTGGACAAAGTACTCAGCGAAGAAGTTATTTGACTTATTAGTGAATCGTGTGAGAGTATAATTGCCACAATAAAGAAAATGAAGAAATCATGGTGAGCACACACTCAGGAAATAATTTAGATGATAGGCAGAATAGCAGGAAGCAGACGAAGAGGTAGAAACGAAGACTGATCTTGACTCAGTTAAGCTCATACCCAATTTAAGGATGCAGCATTAAGGATTATATTCACCTATTGAAGAAAGAGAGGAGGAAGAAGAAGAAGAAGAAGAAGAAGAAGAAGAAGAAGAAGAAGAAGAAGAAAGAAGAAGAGAAGAAGAAGAAGAAGAAGAAGAAGAAGAAGAAGAGAGAAGAAGAAGAAGAAGAAGAAGAAGAAGAAGAAGAAGAAGAAAAAGAAGAAGAAGAAGAGAAGAAGCAGAAGAAGACTTTGACTTGTTAAAGTACCTTTATTTCAAATTAAAAACATCCGTTGTTACATGTATGCAGAGAGTTGTTGCCAACTACATTTTACGGTACTACTACATCATACATGTATTTCTGTAACATTACTTTGATTATAAATACACCTGAGAAGAACATGTTTCTAAATGTCCAGGTGTTTGCGGTCAATTACAAATTCTTTGTCATAATAAAAGAAGTTGTCTTGTAAGTTCACATTCACAAGTCACCCCATATCACCTGATGTATGTAGATTTCACATTCTTTTATGCCATGAAGTTGTAAACAAGCTGTTCTTGAAATCCAGCTGCTTCTGGTACATTTCAAGATGCCTGATTCGAAAAGTCAGGTAGGCCTACATGCAGTAAAGAAAATCTGCTTGAAATTTGTAGATCACACCATGGACCTACTAGACATGGACATGCATCGGTCGTTAATATAATTCATGCACTGGTGTATGACAATGGTGTATAAATAACATATTTCACGCGCTCTCCTCCTTTGATATAAACATGGTCACCGGCAAGTTAGCAAGGCACATGGGAAGAGGGAGTTTTGACAAATCTAAAATTGGATGCGCAGAAAGATGAGAAATAAATCTATATCCCAAGAAGTGGATGTGCAGTTGTACAAGCATTTGTTAGGGAAACATTTCAGCTTGTTTTCATTTCAACTAGAGATATAATTATGATAAGATTGAGACAAAAATATTGGATTATGCATACACGTTTGAATCGCAATTTTTACAGTTTCCGCACAACATTCCATTAAAATTTGTACAATACATGTACATTATATATTTTCAATCCATTCCTCAAAATATTAAGTTTTGCAAAAATTTGCGAATTAGTTATTGCCAATACAAAATTTGGCAGTTTTTCCTTCGCTTGTCTCTCTTCATCGTTAGTGAGTAATGGCGATAATTTGTTTAGTGGTATCAGCCAAACATGAACTATACATTCCGGATTCTTCCTTGCTGCCGCGCCGTAAGCAGCATTACGTAACAAAATATTAACACTTGTTATCTCTCTGAAAACACAGCTGTCTAGTATATTTTCAGATCAACATTTTTTAACAGCGGTGACAGATCATTGGATCAAAAAAATGTACTTCGTTGACAGTCCATGTCTAGTAAGTCTGATGATCACACACAACAAAAAGAACAGTACATGTAGCAATTGAATGGTAAACTACTGCTACATGTACTGCTAACTACTATTTTGAAGCCAAAATACAGTGGCGTCTCAAAAAAACTTTACACTTTTGAAATGGTCTCCAAATTAAAAATTATTTCAAATTTTTGAAAAATGTTTATATGTATGGAAAGCTGAAAAGTCTTCTTCTTTAATATGACACCAAAAAGTTTGAAATTGGTTTATGCTTGAGTGAGCACTGCCCACTTTTGTAAAGGACGTGAAAATTAGGTTGCGCAGGAATTGACTATACATTGTGATAAAAGATAAAAGCTCTCTGATTATGTGTGGGGCCTAGATGGGGATAGAATATGTATATTAAAGATCCTAGTGACTGAAAACATTGAAAGACTACCGTATTGGGTTGAAGGGGTAGTGGGGTACGCAGTAATGGGGTATATGTGTGAGTGTAGTGTGGTGGGGGATGTGAAAGGTGGTGAGGTAGTGGGTGTGGTGATGTGGGGTGATGGTGGTGGAGTGGTGGTGTGTTAGAATTACCTAAAACCCACCACCCCCACCATCCCTCCACTCCCATCACCCCCATACCCCCCAAAACCCAACCAACCCCACATCCCCAACACCCCATACCCACCCCACAACCACCATATCCCACCACCCCCAACATCCTAACACCCTGTCACCCCCATTACCCCATACCACACTACCCGTACCCCACTACCCCTTCAACCCCAATACGGTAGTCTTTTATGTCTTCAGTCACTAAGATCTTTAATTTACATATCCCAATCCCAACTATAACATCACACATAATCAAAGAGTCTTTTATCTTTGTATGTATGGATAGCCAATTCCTGCACACCAATTTTTATGCCCTTTACAAAAGTGGGCAATACCCACTCAAGCATAGAAAAAATTCAACTTTTTAGTGTCACATGAAAGAAGAGACTTCCAGCTTTTCTATACAGATAAAAAAATTCCAAGAATT
>JZLH01S0334245.1:0-14692 GCA_001188425.1 Eucidaris tribuloides | reverse complement strand
TTTTAGTAAAAAAATAAGTCAGTTATGCCCTTTTCGTTCATGGGGGGGGGGGGGGGCAGTATACACTAGCAGGAGTGGATCTCCCACCTGGGAGGATTTGTCTGTAATTTGTTTACTTAAGGAGAATCAAGCATAAACATAGGAGAATCTTATTTTTTGCCGGGTACGATAAAAATAAGCCCCATAGAGAGCCACACAGCAGGTTTCGGTGATACGAGTGATGTTGACATTGTTTATTTTAGAATGAGTCAACGTTTGACTACAAGATTTTCACAGGAGAATCCTTGCATAGTTTACTTGATTCTAGAGTAGTTTCAGCCCAAGTTGAGGACTACCCCCAATGATGTTATTTACCTTTAAGGTACTCAAAGGCAATAAAACATACATTGATATAATGTGATGATCCATTGCCCAACATTATTGGAACAATATTCACAAACAATCTCAATCCCACAAAACCTGGTTTCGGGTCTTGTTTAGTCTATCTTGAAGGTACCCAAAGGCAATAAAACATACATTGATATAATGTGATGATCCATTGCCTAATATTTTTTGGAACAATTTTCATCCACAATCTCAAATCCTACAAAACCTGGTTTCGGGTCTTGTTTAGTCTAACTTGAAGGTACCCAAAGGTAATAGAACATACATTGATATAATGTGATGACCCATTGCCAAACATTATTGGAAAAATATTCACAAACAATTCAAATCCCACAAACTGTTCGCGGGTCTTGTTTGTCTAACTTGAAGGTACCGAAAGGCTAATAGAACTACATTGATACTGTGATCTCCGTGCCAAAACAATTGTGGAACGAGACATTCATCCATATCTAAGTCCTGACATACCCTTTATAGGGTTTACACGTGTTGATCAAACAAACCACAACTCAAGCAATATACACAAAGCACTAAGAACAAAAACTAGTTTTTTAATTTCCTGTCTTTTTGGTGGAAGTTATATTGCTTATATTTATTCTGTGTGTAGAGTGTGAGTGTGAGTGCGAGTGGCCCATTTCTTACATTCGTTATACGATAAAAGGCCAGAACGTGGATGCCGGCCGTTTTTTATGGAAATTAGAGTTATGCCAATTAAATAAAAGAATGATGTTCACTCGTACCTAAAAATTTTTTGACTAGTGTATATGCACTTTATGATATCTTGCGTTGTGTATTCTCAGTCTTTGTTATTGTTTGTTGTTCTATGCCCTATTTTTTTACGTATCTCACATGTCCATACGTATAATTTTTCTGTATTAATGTTGTCATTGTTTTGATTAAAGATTACTGTGAATGTTGTTTTGATTATCGATATTCAATTATAATGTTCCTGTTGATGTTGATAAGTAAATGTTGGTTTAATCACATGTGTGTTTTTTTTTCTATCCACGTACCCGGGAAATACGTTATTCCACAGACATGCTGATACATCTGCACGTTGAAGAATTGTTGAGGGAGATGAGTCCAGTGGCGGAGGGGCAAATGAGGCAGGCGCCACAGACGCCACTTTCGCGGTGGGGGGGGGGGGGGACTCAAAGTTGAATCTAATGTTGAATCTGGTAAACATGCAACTAAAGAAGCCACCGGCGTCAGATGTTGGAAAGGGAGCGATGTCAGTGCTTGCCCCGGGCACAGTTTTACCTATGTTACTGGGTGACTCCGCCGGGATCAGCTCACATGTCTTACGGCATGAAACAATTTGAAAGGAAAAGGTGCTTGTCACATTTCAAGTGGGAAGTCTCATCATGCAGAATGACATGAGGGAACAGGCATGTGCCGTGCTCTTCTCAAAACAATCTAGGGGCACTGCAATACCCTCAACATCTCTTGACTCTCAGGGGCGTGGCCCTGTGTCTGCGTTAATGTTTGTATATGCAGCTGTACATGTATACTCAAGGTTGTCACTTTTAGTACATGCCCATTGCACATTGATAATTAAATACATTCATCAGGTACGTATTATTACACATTACACACGTCAATGAAATGATCAGAAATATTTTGACAAAAGTCTCGGTATAAGCCGTAAAGTATGTCAGTTTTTATCTATATGCAGCATTTAAAGGACACATACAGACTTTTTTGTGTTTTATGTTTCATCGAGTTGTATATAAACTAATTTCAGTGTGTACAAACTCCGAAAACTTATCGTGATTGGGAGGAAGAGTCATAAAACTTTTGAATTTCATCATAAATTACGTAAAATTGGATAATGACATAGCAGTTTCTGATCAAATTACATGCCTCAGCAGCTCAAGGAGTAGGAAAAAAGGGAGACGTGCATAACATTTATTTTGATGAACTTGTTTTTTTTTTTCAAGGGGTATTATTAACGGAAATACGTTGCCACATAACTGGAATTTGTGAGGCTCCTATATCAACATCTTTGTTCAATCTTATCATTTTCTGACTTTCTAAAGCAGTTGTATTCCTGCTCCTAACAAAAATAAACTTTGCATATCTGTATTAGAAAATTCGTGGGGTGAAAGCCATACAAAAAGGCGCCATTCTGGTTCTAAGCCGGGAGGTCTCCTTTAATTTTTTGATATATGTGATGAACTTTTTGTGGTGTGTATGCGTCATCAAAACATCCAAGATGTAACATTTTGACACTCTTTTTCCAGCTGTGTACAACTCACTTCCTTTTGTAAAGGAAGTATGAAGCATTTGTAAGTAATGTTCTTTGGCATTTTGTACGGGAACAATGTGTTTCCCTGTGTGTGGGTGTTAACAAAGCCAAGAACATTCTTCCCTCCCCCCCCCCCACTTTTGTTCAAAGAAATGTTAATTCCATGCAGATTATGATTTTAATTTTGATTTCAATTTATTTCAATCATATAGATATAAATACACATAGATTGAAACAATATGCACTTTAACAGTTACCAATGAGCACAAACTACAAATAATAAATGGATAACAAACTACTAGTACTAATTATGATAATAAAACATACTGATTGGAGAAGTAAAAAATAAAATCTAGTATATTTCACCCATGAGTTTACTTTATGGAAAGTAAAGGTAAATTAAAGTCACAGTTATCAGCCATAATTATAAAACATTAAACTTCACAAATTATACAGACGCAAACACTTACGCACAGACACACAGACATACAGAAACACATTTTCTCCCTCACTCACACACATACGCAATGGACACTAAGCAACCAGGTACAACATAAGAACTAGGAAGGATAAAGAATTGAATTAAAATTTCATTAAAATGATGAATTTAACGCGAGACTATGGTGTCGATGGCTCGAATTACACTTACAATATACAAAATAATCATGATTTTATCATACGTACAGAATTACAAGAATATATTCAAGTTTCCATTTATTTCGAAAAAGTGTTTGCAATGTTTTTCATAAGACTGAAGCTTAGGGAGGGTTTATTTCTTCGAGACAATGACAAAGAATTCCACAGCTTAAACCTGAAAATGTAATCACTCTCTGCGAAACAGATCTCCTTGCAAAAAGGAACATAAAAGTGATCAGTCCTTCTATAAAGTACACTGTACATGCTTGTCAGAATCAAGTTGGAGCAAAATATTTCCTGAGGGGTGTGAGTAATAATTTCCTCTGGCAAGAGTTCATATAACATGCGGTATCAAGTTTATACATGTCAGAGATGCTTAAAATGTTATATCGTTGGAATGATAAAGTGGTATGGGCATTAAAAGTCAAATTACCTTTGATTATCAAGACTTTCTCTTGCTACTTATGTAATCGTGTTAAGTTGGTTATATATGCAAGGTCTAATTGACTGTATTCTGCGAGAAGCAATGTTTTTGGTTCATTTGCTTTCGACATTGGGCCGTTACGAAGGGAGCACCTAAAATACTTACTTTCACAGTCTCGGATGCTAGTTGCACCCGATGCAGCGGTGGTTTGACCATCGGGACAGATATGACATGACGTACTTCCGGTCATCTCCTGATACGACCCAACGGGGCAATCCTTGCAGACCGGCTGGGCATTCCCTATTTCAGTGGAATACATGCCTCGTGGACAGTCCACTAAAATGAAGAAGAAGCGAAATTATTGTAAATGGTGTTGTAATCACTTGGAACGAGATATTTTAGAAAATGAAGGGTTGAATTGACATCGATATTGTTAATTCGTTGCATCATAAACGCAAGCAGATGAAATCAAGGGCGTAAGCTGGTATGGGGATGGGGAGGTCCACATCTTGGAGAGGTGGAATTTAAGTGCATTTGGAGGTGGAACTAAAGTGGCATGGGATGAGCACATCTTGGAGAGTGGAACTAAAGTGGCATGGGGAGGTCTACATCTTGGGGAGGTGGAACTAACGTTTAGAAAATCAGCTGTTGGAAGCAGAAAATGGGTGCAAATTTCTTTTTGCTTGCCAGGGACGGAACTCCCATGCCTAAGCGGAGGGGGTGCCCCCTAGATTATGTCCTTCTGGTTTTGAACAGAATAGAACGTATGTGGCTCGAAATGGGTGTGAGCACTTTTAAACTTACTATTTTAAAGTACTATCAATTTTCTCGTCGTGTGTGTGGTACTAGCCATGTCGGGTAAAAGTGGATGTAGACATTTAACTATCAAACAAAGGTGAAATAGTATCAGTACATTATTATTATACGCAGTCGGGTATCTGTAAACATAGAAGTACCGATATATTTTTGAAATTGGTGCAGGGCGTCGAAATTAACCTAGCAAAACCGGTCATTAATTTGTGTGACTGTGATGTCATTTTCATATTACGAACTACAGCTGGTGGTGATGTTACTGCTTATCAAAGAAATCATTGTCATCATCGAACTCTCCTTTGGATTTGTTATTATGGTTGTGATCTGGCGATAGTATATAGGCCTATTGTACTTACTGCAAGCTGGTCCATCTAGCTCTGCGAACTCCATACGCTGTGTACCAGCGGGACATGGCGCCGTCGAATTCTGTACCAGTTCAAACGCCGTGCAGTCGGCCACCTTTTTCGCTGGGACCCATCGGGCGTCGGCCCCGCACATGTACGTCGGGTGAGACAGGGGTCCAGTGAAAAAATAGAAACCTGGTAAGCAAGTCGGCTGACAAATTTGACCGAAAAGCCATGGGCTGCAGAAATGATTTCCGTTCAACGGGCCATCGAGGACGCCACAGTCTTGTGCTTTCGCTGAAACGACGGAAAATTTATATTTATTGATGAAAGATGGATAATCTAAAGTACAGATTTATACAGTTGTCCTCTGTTGAATGTTAATATTTGTTTGAAATGTTGATTGTACATGTGTCTTGTTATCACAGTTGCTGAAAAACAGATTATATCTAGTACTGTTTTAAGTGGAATTTGCATAACCTGTGCTTAGTGACTGAGAAAGATTCACACAATTTATATCATACATAGGCTAGTTCTATGTCAATTTGATACCAATCCGTCTTGCATGGACTTGTGGGGACTTATTAGGTTTGGGATCTTTGTCTCACAGAACGTTCGTTCGACCATTTGTGTTATTCGTCAAGCAAATTATTTCACTCCAACGTATGACTGCTAGCATTCATCAGATCTGGACAAATTGTATTGCATCAACTTTATGGATCAATATACATTGTAATTACAAATCTCTTATTTCCGACTATAAGCATTTACAAAGTCAAAACCTCTGTCCCAAACCACCCTTATCTGTGATTATCAATCCCTCGGTTTGGTTACTTTTAGGACTATCATGCAGGTTAATTCGGTTTTTTTTTGTGGGGACTTTAATTTTCTCGCTCATAATCATCATGTTGGTTTCAGAGATCGACAAACGATGCCTGTGTTAAATGAGAAAAAAAACTTATAGTACACTTAAATTCGATGAGTCATAAAAACATATGTGTCGCATAACATTTCGTCACTCACGTTCGATTGTAATCGTAAATGTGCAAGGTGCATCGTTCCCCGCTGCATCCCTCGCCACGGTGTGTATCGTGTAGGTTCCCCATGTCATCCGTCCACCAGGTCGCTATTAAAGACACAGTTTAAAAGCATTGTATAAAAATGTTTCCAGTTTAAAAAAAAAGATCTGAGCTACATGATATCCCATGGTACCAGTGTCTCTGATAAGGTCTAGTAATGAAGCTCTAAAAAAATTGCAGTTCAAAACGATTACTGAGTACTTTTAAAGAATGAAAATCATTGAGCGACCATTCCAGTTTTCCTCCATAGACTGCTGTGTTTCAGAATTTTCGTCAGCTGACAATAATTCATGGGCGGATTTTTATCTGTACGAGTGACAGCATAACTGTCTGATAATTTGTGTTCTAGGGTGTTTATTTGTCCATTCAAACACTGTCCGATATGTCAGGTAGCAAAGTTTGACAAGATTTTAAATTGAGCTTTCATAATGATTTGTTTTTAATATTGTCATGATTGTGGAAGTTCATTTACAAAAAAAAAATCAAACTTTGGCAATATATGTATGGATTATATCACACGTGACTTATGCATCAGGCGCGCTTTTACATGACAAAAATGGGTACACAAAGATTTCCACTGTTTTAAAGCATTTAATGATCCTTTTCAAGTACAATTTTTCAGGGCTTCATTTTTTTTTTACCAGAAACTCTTATAGCATTGAGGATTATGTACATCATATGTTTGTAAAATTGTGATCATTAAGAAATTACGCCTTTAACAACAACATTAAGCAATGTTTGTAAAGATCTACATGTACCAAGCTGAAGCTCTGAATTGTAACAGTGATAATGGCAAAGATATTCTGGAGAAAGACGGTCTCACAGGGAAATAATATACCGTTAGAAATAAATTTTACAGTTTTTTTGACGAACGTTTGCACAAGTTATTCCCTTCCAGAAAATATGGGGTATACCCGAGATCCTAAGCCCTATTATATGGTCTTCTCTGATAAGTATAAATACCCTAATTTGATTTGATGTTTAATACAGAAACGGGGAAACTACACATTTGAAAAGAGAGGAAAAGATGGATAAGAAGAATGAACATATCACAGGAACTTACAACTACGCGAGTGACATTGGTAACTGCCACGTTGTCGGTAAACTCTGGTTCGGGGATGTTGATAGAGGACGAATACCTTTCTTGAATTTTTATTGCGAATGGTGATGGGCAATGAACAACCTCCGGCGCTTCCTCATCTATGAATAATCATGTCAATGGAAAAGAATAATTATGATTAAATAATATGCAAAAACAAATATTCAAAAGACATACAAACACCCATCCATGAATACATAATATATACATGGATGGGCAGATAGATAGATAGATAGATAGATAGATAGATAGATAGATAGATAGATAAAATATAAAACTCTTCTCACAGACTAAAACAAGATAATATCTCGACTATGAAGGGCAAATGAAGATAGGTATAGATAGATATAGGTACATAGATAGATAGATAGGTAGATAGACAGATAGATAGATAGAAAGTTAGATTGATGAATAGATAGAAAGTTAGATTGATGAATAGATAAAATATCAAACTGTCTTCTCACAGACTAAAACAGGATACGTTTCGACCATGAAGGGGCAAATGAAGAGTTTCAACAAAATTATACGAAGTGGATGAAATTATATTAATGTATGTGTGTGATAAAAAGTTAAACCGTCCTATGTGGAACATCGGGCGGCGCCCGTTTCAGTAACCACAGGCAGCATGGGGCACAAGACAGTTTGACTACAGTAGGGGGGGGGGAGTTAGTCCGCTGCCGGGTCCGCTGGTAGTCCCATGCGTTTAACTCCCTACACCATCTAGAAATCCGAGCGCCAGGCTAGAGGTAGTCAGGAACCATTTTTATAATGGTCTTTGTTATGACCCGACCACGGGCCGAGATTCGAACCCGCAATCTCCCGGAGTTGAAGAGGACGCTCTACCACTGAGCTAACTCGCCCGTTCGTGTGTGTGATACTTAAACAATTAGTTTGTTTGTTTCTTTGTTTTTTCTCAACTTCACAAGCATCCGCCGAACGACTGTTCTTTCCAGCTAGTCCGTGGCGGTAGAAACAAGAGAAGTGAAACTTTCTGTTGGAGCAATCGGGTTAAATGTCAACATTCAACATTATTATTTATATCAGGCATTTTAGCAGTAAAATAAAACCGCATGTTTTCCTTCCTCTTTAATGATTGCCGTCCATATCACAGCATGTTTACCTTCTTCCGGGCAATATCGCTACTTTTGCCATATTCCCCTGTGCTGAAGACTAGTGCAATATGAGACCATGAAGCACTCGTCGCCGATATGTTGCGCATGCGCAGAATCCATTATTGCCGGTGATTTCAATTCCAAAATTCACCGCGGCAGTACGCTGCACACAAAGTCCCATAGGGTTCCGTGTAAAGTAGACGTTGTGCAAGGGCGTAGGCTGGGGGGGTGCACTGGGTGCACGTGCACCCCCCCGCAGAGCCATAGGAGTTCCGCTCCTGGCAAGCAAAACGAAATTTGCACCACTTTTTCTGCTTTCAGCGCCCGATTTACTCAACTTTAGTTCCACCTCCCTAAGATGTGCACCTCCCCATGTCACTTTAGTTCCACCTCCCCAAGATGTGCACCTCCCCGTGCCCAAACCAGCCTACGCCCTTGTTGTGCAAACCTGTATGTTACTGTTAGCGTTACTGTTTGATAGTGTTACTAAAGTTTGGAAGCTCTGCACTTTCTTTGAACTTTGAAGTTTAGATATGTATGTATTCCAAAGGGATTGTTCCAAGTTTTCAGCGGTTACAGTATTGACGTTCAAGTTATTCAAAACGTGTCATATGAATGGGAATTTTGTTTTAAGCGACTATGGATTTCAACAGCATTGGAATTTGGATACATCTTCAGTATTTCTAGATTCATGTACATTTACAGCAACAGTTGACTACTTTTGAGATGAGATATGGGCCCACAATCAGGGTAAGTCAAATGAATTTCTAATTTTTACACAAAATGCCTGATATAAATAATAATAATTATATTGCATGGCATAATTCGGGGGATACGAGAATTTATTGCCCGCGCTGGGACCAAATTGCACTCGTCCTACGGACTCGTGCAATATGGTCCCAGCTTGGGCAATAAATTCTCGTATCCCCCTCATTGCCATGCAATATAATATAAATATTGCATAAGTTTGCTCAATGTGTCGGCGTTGTGAATCTTTGCCAAACTTTTGTAGAGAATACAAGAAGGTTGGCGAAGATAGATCATTCGAAATCTCGATTCTATCCAACATGGAGTCCTGGGGGTTCCTGGCACCGTCAAGTTGGAATTTCGCCTCACCTTAATCCGGAAACCCCCCCCCCCCCCCACCATGGAAACATGAAAAGTCCTCACCTTGTTAAGCAACACAGAATGAAAAACTGATCGCTGCCGAAACGCTTTCTTTGCTTAACCCGTTGGAGACTAAGTATGAGATATATCGCGTTGGGGTCTATGGAAAATGTGTGTCAAGAAATCAAAGCGTCTGCAACGGTTTAAACTAGGAATGGTCCTGTCGAACGGCATCCCAGTCTCATACAAAGAAAAATGCAACTGGGCAGGAATGCCACCATTGAATAATACAAGATTGTTTCACATATCTTGTGCCAGCACCCAATTGCCTACCCCTTTATGGTCGAACTCTTTGAACACCCCTCGTATGAGTGATTCTTTCATTCCCATCGTACAATGGAAAAAAATAAAACCTCAAAAAACCTCAAAAAAAAACTCAAAATAAATGTACATTGTCTTACTTACCTTGCATGTCATGACATAAGATAAATTAATTGCACATAAAATAAAAGGATTTTCACCAAATATCAACGTAAACAGACACAAAACTACAAATTTCAAGGTATGGTAATGCCGGGGAAGGGGGCACTTGGTATAAATGTGTGATAAATATGTGCCGCGATTGAGACCCATATTTTTAGCCCTAAATTTCAGTTCCAGTGCATCACAAGCTCAGAAAGTACAGAAAATGTTAATTTTTCAGTTTCAGGGACCCCCAAATTTGCCGTTCCTTGTACCAATGCATCCCTAAAGGGCCGTTCCAGACCATCATATTGCGCGACGCGGATTCGGGCCAGAGCATTGCACTTTCAGCACGGCGCGGCGCAGTTCTGATGCGTAGCAATTTGAGGTCTTTAAGGTCTTAGCTCCAGCTCCGGAGACCCTCATTTTTTTCGCTAAAGCTTGTTCCAGAGCTCCCAATTTTTGACTTTGGTGTGGCATATAGGTATGACATTGTAAGTCGAGTGCCCCACCTACCGGTTGTTGATGTAACCTCATTAATGCTTACCTGCAACATTGACGTAGAGTGAACACGACACCTGATTGGCTGAATTATTGACGAACGCCGTATACTTGACTCGCGTCCGACCGACATCGAAGGTGTGATTGGTCAGAGGCACGCTTGAGTTGATGAAGTCCAGCGTGTGGTCGGCCTCGGGGAGGTTGATGGTCATACTCGACGTCCCGTTGGGCAAAACTGCGAACATGTCTTCGGGGCATCGTATTTGTGCATCTGTATTATATAGTAATCAAAAGCATGATAAAAGTCATGTTTGATAAAAGATTGATTAAAGATAATAGGAATACCAAAGGGGTTATACAGGAGCATATCAGAGGCGGCTCCAGGGTAAAATCATAGGGAGGGCAAAAACACTTGGGGACGGCGAAAATGTTAAAAAGACCTAAATTTCATGAATTACACTGCGAAAACCGCTGGATTTTCTGTATTTTGGAAATTGTAAGGGCGACCGCCCCTGCCTCCCCCTCCCCCTCCCCGGTTACGCCACCCCTGGGACATGTCTTGGCTGGTTGATTATAAAGTTTAATGTGCGGGATAGAGGAGCTGACAGTAGTATACAATAGTTTCACTGAGTATCTAAGGGATAGTGTTTGCACGCAAAAATATTTGTTTAAAATCGAAAGGAAATATCATGTACAAGATAAAACATCAGATGACAAGAAATCAAAGAAAATTCTCGGTTGTAAACGCTTCATTTTACTGATTTTCATACTTTCCACTACCTATTTTAGAGTCCAATACTTTTACTCTAAAACATAACTATGGACGTCCAGAGATTATTTTGTCTTTCGGTTTTCTCACTTTAAGAATTACACCAAACAAGAAAACCGATCTTTATCATCTGTGTTGGCATCGATTTGTTGAGTATTTCCTAGTTCTACTGACGGTAACTTTCAATACATTGGCCCACTGGCGTAAGATTGGGTGGTTTGGGGTGTATGACCCCTCAATCGGAATCTGATCATGGTACAAAGAAGCTGATAAATTTGTGTGTGTATGTTCGTATTCGTCCCCTAAATGATTTGGCTCATTAGAAGACCCCCCCCCCCCCCAAAAAAAAAAAAAAACTGATTTGACTGCATGATTACGCTACTGAAGTTGCCTATTGTAACCTGCATTATCCGGGATGCGTTTACAGTGCATTTGGCTTCTCCTCAAAATACATGTATATTCCCCATAGAGGGACTACACATGTCTGACACATCCTGCACGCGAGTTGGAAAGGCGACTGTTTTACGCTCAAAGATAAGAAAAAAAAAAACACAATCCTTTCATTTTTCGAAGAAAAATATGGGCATCCTTATCAAGGACGTTGTTAATTCAGTTCATGGAGGGCGAAGGTATTTGCCAATCAATGCTTCCATTTCAATATATCGTCGTCAATCTTGCGAGTTCCATGACCTATTCACAGCACGGGTATAAGAATTCGAGCGAAGGCAAACTTGGCGTAATTGACGGTAGTCATAAAATTAATCTTAAAAACTACACTTTAACGTATCGGGGAAAAATTCCAGGATATGGTACTTGACCCGTCACCAAAGTATATTCGGCCAAAAGACGAAGCTGTGCATGAACTGACCACATCAAGGCGAGCTGGAAAAACGATTATTTTTTCTTCCAATATGAGCATCAAAGCGAACGCTGAATAATCACAAAGGAAACAAACAAATCTGTCATTTTTCGAACAACTAGTTGGTTACATTACCAAGGACGTTTTCCAATGTTTAATCTATTTAAACAAATTAATCATCAGTTGAGTTCAAAATGGAAAAAGCCCCGAGTATCTTTCAAGTGAACGGCATAAGTTTTCGCGTTCTTGCAAGGTCAATTCGCGTCTTCTTACCGTCTTCTTTGTGTTTAATTGTCAAATTTCCTGTTTTCCGGTAAAACCAAAAATGGATTATGGCACCGTTATTAACCAATAAATAATGGTACTTAAATTAAATATTCAAACGGGTTTCAAAAAACGTATCAAAAGTCATTTTCTTCTAACTCATTTTAAAGAACGATTATTAGCTTATGTTTTTATTTTATTTTTTGCATTTGGTTTTTTTTTTTGTTAGAATTCAACGCAATATGTCCCGTGAAAGTTTTGTTTTACTTTCCGTGCCTGTTCAAACGTACTCGTGATTTCGGCACAATTAGCAAGAGCTTAGCATAGACGCTATATCAAAGAACGAAACGTATGATACGAAAATACAGTAACAACATGCCAAATATATTAAACCAGTTATAAAAACGAAAATTAACGTGAATTGTTGAAAACCTTTAATAATAAGTAGGGTGTTTTTCGAAAACTGATAGAGCAGTGCTTTACAGACTCGAGTGTATCGCTTATTGCCATAAATGGACTGTTTTCGTCGGATATATAAAGTTAGAAAGTTTTAGAAACAGCAAATCATTGGTTTAAGTAAGTGTCATACCTCGTGTACATCGGGGCGCTCCCGTGACCATGTTCCGGTCGTTAGTAACACTTTAAGAGGCGAGGAGCCCAACCGATTTGTTACCCGCTTTCGCACGTAAACATACACCCGAACGGAATTGGCCGGGCGCCTGCGTGCAACGTGCTGGAGTCACCTGACACGAACTCTGCAGCTCTAAACGGGACATCTGGATTGGCTGTACGGTGAAAAGAAAAAATAAGTCTCTCGCAAGCGATAAGTGAAAAATGAGTCAAAACGCGTTCATTTGGTTTTAAATTATGAATCACTCGTGGACACAAATGATATAACGGTACGTCTTTATCGTTTTCTTAAGTCATGTATGTGCTTACTGTGGCATTTTGACAAAGTGTCGATCCTTGAGGAGCTGGGGACCAGTTGTACCCTCTAATGAAAATAGCGGGAAGGGCAAAAGGTATCAATTCACTCCACCCCTGTCTCCCTAATATTTCTGAAAACTGGAAATTCATGAAAATCATAATTTAGGAATACGTTTTAAAAGCAGCCAACGCACTAGCAAAATCATTTAAACTTGAACGTAAAATTCTACTACACATAGTACTACACCATGTTAAGAAAAAAATCTTCCTCACCTTGCAATTTGTTTGACATGTTGAGTAATCACGTGGAATTCTTGACATGTTTTCTTAATTTAACGCGTCCCTATCCGAAAACCATGGATCGACGCCCGCTACTTTTTGTTTTAACAAAATTACACTTGTTCAAGGTCATTTGAAGCGGCTGTTTTCGTTGTGTTTAATTATTCATGCATAATGAAAGAAAATGGGGTCTTGATTAGAGATATAATGTTCGTCTTATTCTGATTTAATGTCGTATGGATTTGAATACATCTTTCACAACTATGTTTAGGAAGTAAACGGTCTTTTGTACTACATTCTTGCTAATCACTTTGTCAAAATTAGTTCATATAAAGCTAACTTCGTGTGTCAAATGCACTTAACATTGCGCCAATTTCTAAACACTAACTATTGTCAATAAATTTAAACATACATTTTCCAAACACATCTTTGGCTATCACCTTTCTAAACACTAATGTTGTAAACTGGCTGAACACGCTTTTATAGTGTAAAGATGCTGTATTGAAGTATAAAATTGACTTACGTTGACAAGTTCGGTGCTGGACCCGTCTCATTGGCCGACAAGAAGTCAGACCCTCGGCAGTCCGCCAGTTCGAGCCCGGTAACACTTTAATCGCACTCGACATGCACGTGTACCAACAGGCAGGAGAAGAGAGGTTTAGAAATCCTGGTTACGTTATTGTCAACGTGAAACACACTTTCACAGAATTTTATTGGAGTTGTCCTCCAGTTTATATGCATTTATTTTATCCATCAGTAGCCCAAAAATGCGTTTAAAGATCATGCTATCAGCGGTATATACAACTACAGTAATACAACGTTTTATCCAAAGAATGGTAAATGATATGATGAAATAAAGTGAACAGAAATTATGAAATACGACTGAAACGAAAAATAACGCATAAATAATGATTTTTCATTTTTATCAGTGCACTTATAATATATAATGAACGAATATATGTATCATTTTCCCATTATAACCGCAGAAAATTACCTAATGTATTTGTTGGTAATTATAGAGTTACTAAGCAGTTGGATGGGGTGGCAGTGGTATTGGCCTTACACATGTTTATTAATAAAAGATTTGAATAAAAACACACAAAGACATTAGCAATGATATTATCCTTACGCTGTATAACCTGCAATCGTTGTTTTCGTCTGTATGTGCAATTATCATTGAACATGTAATTACGTTCCACTTTTGCGAGCAAGGTTCTTGAAGCAAACACTCCTACGACATTTGAAATTTGTTTTAATTCTGATTATTAATTATAATGGATGTTATGGTTTTTTTTGAAAACGATTAGCATGTGTATTTTATGGCCTATAGCGCCGTATTCTATCAAGTTTGCAACGTAATGTGCGACAGCTGCCATGGCGAGCCGCGT
>JZLH01S0334222.1:54235-64721 GCA_001188425.1 Eucidaris tribuloides | reverse complement strand
AACACTGAAAAAATCTGTATTTCAAATGGTTATTTAGTGCTTGAAACAAAATGAAATCGTAAGTGACCAGACTCACTTGCCCATTTTCTCCCATAAGAACTTACTGTGTTACACTACACTACCGCGATATATTAACTTAATGCCTTACCGGGAAAGACCGTAACATTACCGGTAAATACGCGTCTATGCGATCTGCTTTATGTCAAGCATTACCGTTAGAAAATCCGATGCAATGCTGACACTGATTACCTGCGGAAAATATTACGGTAAATCAGCGTGGGCACCGCCAATTCATCAGTCGCGGTCTTGGTATTACCGTCGTTATTAGCCGTACCGTACGTACGCGTACGAATATGCGCGGCGAGTACTTTTTGCAGTGCACGCACGCAGCTACAGTATAGCTCGAGCTGAAGTCGGGTTTGAGTACGAGTCGGGAGCGGCGCGGCCGCATGTCGCATGTGGCCTCGGGTTTGTTTTCCGGACTCTCATTTTTGTTTTATTCAAAATTGGTTTACGACTGAAAATATACCATTAGCCCACTAATATTTGAAACTTCTTGAAAATCATGTCTTTGCGTCGAGTATACAAAAAATAAAAGTCTCTAGTGATCGTGTTCTGACATGTTCGTTTCTGTTTTGTTTTTAACAGGAAAGCCCAGATCTATTACGATTTATTAAACATACATGTATGTTTAAAAAGGTAAGGCCTATTATTTTTCAGAATAAAATCAACAATCATCTTGTAACTGCATGTGCAACATTTCAACGTTCGATCCGTTCGATAATGAATTTGTAACATTTCGTGCCGTATGATTCTAAAATAGTAAATCAAGAGGTTTGTAATTACGTTTGGAAATTAATTTATGCGTAATATCTGGCTTTAAATGATGCTAAATAACTGCCCCGGTTTATTTGCCACTTACGTTCGGAAATGACTTTGGTAACTTGCCGGTTGCCGTATGATTCTAAAAATAGTTATCAAGACTTTCACTTTGGTAATTACGGTTTTGGAAATTAATCACTGGTTAAAATCTACCCTTAAATGTGTAGAATGACCGGGTTATGCAGTTACGTTCGAAATGAATTATGACAACCATTCGCTGTGCCGTATGATTCAAATTGATATCAGTGAGTTTTGGTATTAAGTTTGGAAATTAATTAAGGTAACATACCGTTCTGTATGAGTACCAATAAATTTCGCGGAGCTTGCTGTTATATCGGAAATAAATATTAATGGTGACATTCGTTCCTATACAAACTACAAAACAAACGTCGGGTCTTTGCGGTGTTACTGTCGGAAATGATATGGTAACATTCGGTACCGTACGATTCTAATATAGATATCACGAGTTTGCTAGATTACTTTGGATAATTATGGTAATATCTGTTCTTAATGTGGCTTAAAAAATGCGCCGTTATGTGCACTTACGTTCGGCAAATGACTTGGTAACATCGGTGCCGTATGATTTATAAAATAGATATGCAAGAGTTTTGCTAATCACCCCGGTTTGGAAAATTAATTATGGTTAAAATCTGGCCATTTTATGATGCATTAGATATGACTGCGGTTGCTTGCAGTTACGTTCAGAAATGAATATGGTAATAGCATATTCGGTGCCGTATGATTAAAAAACAGATATCGAGGTTTGATAATTAATTTTGGAAATTAATTACGGTAAATCTGCCCTTTATGATACTAGAATGATGCAAGGGTGATTGCAGTACGTTCTGAATGAATTATAAGGTACATTCGGTGCCGTATGATTAAAAATTGATATCAGTGCAGTTTTGATTAATTAAGTTTGGAATTAATTATGGTACAATCTGGCCTTTATTGATTGCTAAGATAACAGCGGGTGATGCTGTTACGTTCAGAAATGAATTAGGCTAACAATTCAGTGGCTATAATTAAAAAAAGTTGACATCAGGAGTTTGACATAATGAAGTTTGCGAATTAAGTTGGGAAATCGCCCTGTATGATGCTAAAAGTAACAGGGTGATTTGTAGTTTACGTTCGAAACGAATTATAGTTAACAATCGTGCCGATATGATTAGAAAGTCAGGGAATTTTGCTAATTACGTTTTGGAAAGTTAGATTGCTGATAAAATCTGCCCTGTATGATGCTAGAAACAGCCGAGTGATTGCATTTACGGTTCCGCGAAATGAATTATGAAAACTTCGGTGGCCCTGGTCAGTGCCGCTTATAAAAAAAAATGAATATCACGGCTTGCTTTATTACCTTTAATATGGTGACATTCGATTCTGTATAAGTTGGCTGTTACTTTCGGAAATAAATTATGGTAACAAGTCATTCGGTTCCTTACATACTGAAAACAAACGTCGATCCTTTGCTGTTTCCACACACAACACACACACACACAACACATCACCACACACACACATACATACACACACACGGTACACTAAGCGGAACACAAAACAAAAATACTGACTTAGTAAGTTTCAGCGAAATTTCATAATTTTTGTTAGACGAATGTTAAATTGGATTGATTATTGATTAGTTGATAATGATTTGTGTAAACTAAGTTCTGTATAGAACACTTTAGTCATTGTATGACTCTCCCATTCCTTGTAATGAAATGTTCTTATGTATATGTGTCTGATGTAACGTCTTGTTGTTCTTGTAAATTCTAGTTTCCGTTGTATGATTCTAACGTATCACTTTAGTATATGTACTTATTTATGTTGTATAGTTCTTTTTCTTTTACCCTGCCCAATGACAGCATCTTAAAGTGATCTTTAATTTCTGTCATGGTCCTGCGTTGAATCATACATCTTTATGTTTCATTTGTACACTGGGCTATGGCATATGATTATATAAAAGATGATCTATACTCATATTTATTTTTGTAATTCATACGCACCGAATGTTATAATAATTCATTTCGAACGTACTGCCATCACCGGCTGTTATTTTAGAATCATACGGCCATTGAATATTACCAATAAGAAATTCGATTTGCGGAACGTAACGGGAAAGACCGCGACTTGTTTTAGATAATAAGAACCGAGTGTTACCATAATTCTTTACGGAACGTATCTGCCATCACCGGCTGTTAATTTTAGAATCACTACGGCATTGAATATTACCATAATTCATTGCGAACGTTAACGGGAAAGACCCGACGTTTGTTTTAGGATAATAAGGAACCGAGTGTTACATAATTTATTATTCGAACGTTATGCAAATCCCCGACGTTGTTTTTAGTGTTATACTAATCGAATCAACATGAATTAATTTCAAAACGCCAACAACAAACTCCACATAATTTAGCATCAAAGAAACCGTCATTTTTAGACCTCATCAAAGGCACTGGTAGCATGGGGAATCATGTGGCTCAGATTTTTTTAACTGTGGTAAATGCTAGCCAATACCTTGAAAGTCACAGGCTATCAATGACCACAGTTTAAAAAATGTGAGCTACATAATCCTCCATGTTCCAAACTTGTGTCTTTGATAAGGTCTAAAAATGAAGCCCTGAAAAAATTGTATTTCAAAATGATTATTTAGTGCTTTAAAAAGGTGAAAATCGTAAGTTGACCAGATTCACCTGCCCATTTCCTCCCATAGACTAATACTGCAATACTGCGTATAGATCTAGGCTATTTTGTACTCGGCCAGAGTACTAATTGTTTATTCCTTCGATGACAGCATAAATATCCAAACTTTTGTATTCTAAGGTGTTTATTTGTCCATTCAAACACTACTATGTACATAGCTCAGATAGCAGTTTGACAATTTTGTTTAATTTGAAGCTCCACAATGCTAGCCTACGTGTCTTTACCTACATATACGTACCACTGAAAGGTTAATTGGCGGCCACCACCTTTAGGAAACTATACATCTACTGCAAACTAATTCTTGCTGAGTACCGACAAGGTGATCTTTGCTCCAAGTGCTGATCTTTGCTCCAAGTGCTGTCAACGAGGAGTTAACTTGGATTTAATGGGGGAGGAAGATCGACTCTAACTGTCAATTCCCAGGGTGAGTGGGGGGAAAGAGTTTCTCCGACCACAAATTCTGCCCCCTGCAATATAAGCCATCAGAACAAATTCCTCTTTCCTGTTCTGAAGTTTTCTCCATGGAAGAATAAATAAAACAGAAAAGTTGCAAGCTCATTCTCCAAATCCTCTCACACATTATCGGCGAGGGGGAAGGGGGCTCTATCTGGTGGTTGCATGTGTCTGTCGTTATGAAAACAAACATCGGTCTCGTCTGTCAGCCGGTGAAAGTGAATACTGCCCTCTATCAGCCCCCTACTGATAGTGATCAGACCTGACAGCAACTGGGGGGATTTCTCCACTGGAATGAAGATCTATATGATGTACAGAATTGCTACAGTTGAAGTGATCTACCTGCATAGCAAACTGGCTGAATATATTAAAGCTCAAGTATAGGGCCCTACTGTAGTTTTGGTAACTGAAAAACATTTCATTTTTTTGCTATAATTGTCTTGTTTAGTAAGGTATTTTAATCCCCTAAAATCACCTACTTGGAAATGCTTACATACTGTACACCTGAAAAGTACCCTGTACATGTACTTTAGGATTGGGTGTTTCATTTCATTATTAATGTGTATTTCCTATTGGTGTTTCTGCTAAACTTCATTCTCATGATATCAGTTCTTAATATGGTTATACAAAATCAATAGAACGCTCATCTAGAACTTTCGTAATTGTAAGTAATGCAGGAATCAAATAGAAATGCACTCGGTAAGACTGCAACTTCAAATAATTTGCTGGAACCACTGCAAAATACTTGTATACACATGCGGAAGGGGGGGGGGGTTGGATCATTGTATTAAAAGGTGTATGCCATGTGCGTTGTGTGTTGTGTGTGCGGGGGGGGGGGGGTGTTCACTGTCATTTACAAGGTGTATGCCATGTGCGTGTGGGGGAAGGGTGTTGGGTTCCCTATATTACAAGGTTACACAATGTCTATGTGTGTGGGAGGGGGGGGGAGGGGAGTTTGATTCACTGTCATTACAAGGTGTTACGCCAAGCACGTGTGAAAAGAACGTGTAAAACGGGTTGTTTTTCATGGACGGGCGATATACATGTACACAAGTATAGTGAAAAGGGTATCAAAATTGCCAAAATCAGGAAAAAATGGTACACTTTCAACAGAAGACTTCTTGAAAAGGGTATCTTTTCAGATTTGAATACTTGTTTAGGGTATTGTCAGATCAATGGGTAATTACATGTTTAGGGTTCATTTGAAAGTCCATACATGAGCATGATGTACACCTTATCAGTGGCTATCCCCGCATACACAGTAGATGTGCAATGTAATTTTCTATTTTCAGCATTTTCCCCTCAACATATTTGGAAGGAAGTGGCTTCTAGGTGAGAAGTTTTGGAGGTCACTGCAAGTTCATAATTATTTCTGGGAAATGCTTAAAATATTCTCCTAGCACATACCGTAGCCTACTGCTGTTCCGCAAAGCAACAATTCGCTGATGTGCTTTACGACACGTAACTATGCTTCGCACGTATATACACTGTAGCATACATGTACTGTTCAGTGTGTACAAGGAGACCATGAAGTCAAACTATAATAAAATGTGATTGTGTTGTATATGAAGTCCGAACTTGAGTCCAGTATTTATTTGGTGGACTAAATGGACATGGATCTGGAAGATGTGGATTTAAAAGGGAATAAAACCCAGATATCTACAGGTGTACTTGCATTTAGAGAAGAGCTAACAATAAGAGAAAGAAAATGGTGAAAGTTTGAGTAAATAGAACTGATGTTCAAGAGTTAAATGAATGTTCAAAGTTCACTCAATCCTTATTATGGAAGGCTCTTAAATTGGTAACTCTTCCACTTTTTGAGATGAAAGTGTGGAGAAGTCCACATTGGTTTTGGACACAAGTTTTTACAAATTTATGTTTTTCTGAAATATCATTTGAGAAGGTAATCAAAAACATGTAGCATCATTTTTGCTCGGACATACTTGTACAAGAAGCAAGAGTCAATCACATATTTAGTTTAAAAACGAAAATAAGTGCAAAATTTGTGTACAAAACCAATGGGAAGTTCTCCACACATTCATCTCAAGAAGTGGTAGAGTTGCTACAATGTAATTTAAGAATCCTCTATAATAAACTTCGAACATTCATAACTCTTGAACGGTTCTACCAAATTAGCTCAAACTTTCCCTGTTTTTATTGTTCGGTATTCTCTTAATGCAGGAGGATGTTTGGGTTTCATTCCACTGTAACTGCAAAACATCTTATTCCTCTATGCAGTCATCCTACCACAAGAGGGTATAAATTCACAGAATATTGTGATGCATTGGGGAACCTCCCACTTCAAGTGATACTAACACATGCATTGTGGGAACAACTCAACATCTAAAGCAGAAGTAGGACACACCCATGTTGTTTATGCAGCAATACTCATATTGCATTTAGTAAATTTGTTTCAAATATGTGATGGTTTAAATTTGTGAGATGACAGAATGTTTGTTTACATATAGGCCTACACTGTACATGTATGTGGAAGCTGAAGTTTCCTGGATTTAAACATCTAATCAGTGGATGAAGAATATTATTCACGTGAAATGGCCACAGAAAGTTGGTAAAATGTGGCCTGACAGATGGTAACATTTGATGTCAACCCAAAGAGGCCTCTCCAAGCCTGACGATGAGGGTGCTCTGTATCGAAAATATCGACAAAAAACCATAGTGGTAATTGTACATGTATGTCATGTTAAAGGCAGGGCATCTCTTTTGAACACAAAAAAATAGCAATAGTGTAAATTTATACACTACATGTATACAAGAAATACCCTCTAAGAACCTTCAGCAAAGTATATGAACTGAAAACCCAATTTTAGTGGAATTAGAGTGATCATTAGAAATGAATTGATTTGAATTATTGTCTCCTAAAGACAAAAATTTCCTGTCAATGCTAGAACATATTTGGTTTTTGCACATTTGTCAAATTCTTGGTAACTACTGATCTTCAGATTTCACAGACACATCCAACATAACTAGCCTACAGCCATGAGTGATATTTTCTGTGCTGTGGGAGGGTGCAAATGAGATTCCCTGCCTTTTAATCATCTAATATTGATTTGACTGATGACCACCTAATGTAGCTGAATCGAACAATGACAAGCAAGAGAAAAGAAAGGACATACTTCACGTGATGTAAGCTTGCAGGTGGTACCACCACAATTGTCCAGTAGCTAATTGGAAAAGGATATGGGTGATTACGGGGATATTATGAGATGACTGAAGAATGGTTTGAAGGCTTTGAAGCCCAGCTTGTCAAATGAGGTCGGAAGCCTAAAGATTTAATTTTGCGGGTGTACAGTAGTGCTGGCTCAATTTCAACATTTCCGAAATGGCACATTTTGATGTACATATAGCAGTAGCACTTTGGGAACTGAAGAGAGACCTCTACAGCTGACTACTGTCCAATGTTTTAGGAAATTTACATAAATTGTAAAAAAAACACCAAACAAAATGAATAGAATATTTCCCTCTGGCACACACATGGCACATTTTTCATACTGGAATTCAACCTAATTGGAGACAATTTTATTTCAATATAACATACACTGTACATGCATGTACGTTCTCCATACATACCAACCCTGATATTTTGGGACTAGCCCTCATAGAGACAGTGATTTTCCATTTTGAAAAATGGTCTTTTCTATTTCTGAAAACCTGTAATTCCATTTCAACTTGATCTAAAACGGGAAATTCGGTTTTGTCATTGAAAATGTACACCGCAAAAACATGAATTCCGTTTTGCAAAGGAGAATTCCATGAATTTTCACATGAAAAGTCAAGAGGTGAGGCGGATTTTCCGTTTCAATTTACCGGTAAATGGAAAAACACTAGTTGCGTTCACAAAGGCAGTTATTACCGGGCATACATGTATCTTTGTCGGGTATAAGTCCGACGTAATAAAAAAAATTCCATTGATACACCAACGCGTCCACACGTGTCGGTATTAACACTTATACCCGACAAAACGTATGCCCGACACGTCTTTATCGGTAATAGCAGACAGGAAATGACGTAGTCAAGGTGCTATCGGGTCGTAACCTCTGACCCAAATTGCGTGAAATATGAATTGGTAAACAATGATGTTGTCTCCGCAAAGAGTAATTGCCCTTTCAAGGTCGGAGTTATGTCCGACAACAGTCCACACGTATTTTGTTATTACCGGGTATGACTTATAACCGGACTTTATATCTGGTCTTCTTCGGTATATAATGATCGGGTATAAGTCCTAGCTATATCCGATAGGTTACAGTATGCTCCGACAATCGTTACACAGAACTTTTATCCGACGCTATTACGAATAGTTTTGGCACGGTCACAAGAATTAATGTCGATCTTGGAATGGCTACTGTCTCTACCCTCAGTGGGTTTAAAGACACTGCTTAAAATGCCCAATTTAAACAATAATATGATTACTAATTTACATGTAACTGTTGTAATAATCTGATTTGCCTTGCATGCTGAAGTTTGTACATGATCCCCAAAAAGAGATTAATATTAAATAGTGTGGATTGGATTACTTCCACTTAAAAGGGATTATCTAATTAAGAGATTATAAATACAGAAGTGGAGCTAACAGAGCTAATACTAGTGCAAACACAGTAAATTAGTGCCTGTCACTAAACTAAACCCAGAAAAAGGTCCTGTAATGGCAGACTGACCATGTAAGCGGAAATGCAACTTCCCCTCTACTGTTTCCATGGCAACCACCCAGAGGAGGCAGGATGGATCTTGCTGTTAATTCCTGAACGTGTTCCTGACCCTGTATATGTACACTGCCAAGTTTGCACGTGGGGCCAAAATGGGAGGAGGGACACAAGCACAACTTTCAGTTTTACAAGCTGTCAACAGATGGGCTACATTGAAGTTCAACTTGATGTGTCAATCTTTGTACCTGTAATCGATTTAATTTTAGACCATACCCTTTAGGGCTCCTATCTTCCTTTAATTTTGACTACACTAGAGGATAGGGATGATTATGCCCCCTTCAAATATTTTTGTTTTGCTATATTTTTGCAAATTTGGCTATGACTTTTTCCCTTGGACTCTTCTCACATTTGTGACCTGTCACCACGCTACCCTGATAAAGTCGCACATTTTATGGAACATAAAGAAAACATTCAAACTTTTGCAACATGTGAAGGTCATAAAACTGATATTTGAGGACAATTATCTTTCATACTATTTTGTACTTTCCTTAAAGACACTATATAACACTGTGGAAGACCCGTTTAAAAAATTGTCGAACTTTGCTATCTGACATATCTGACAGTGTTTGAATGGACAAATAAACACCCTACAACACAAAAGTTAGGACAGTTACGCTGTCACTTGTACAATGTGTGCAGATACAAATTGGCACATTAATTTCATATCGGGCGATAGGAAATTCTGCAACACAGCAGTCTATGGAGAAAAGCTGGAATGGTCTCTCAATGATTTTCACTTTTTTTTAAAGCACTTAATGATTGTTTTACACTGCAAATTTTTCAGGGCTTCATTTTTAGACCGTATCAAAGACACTAGTAGCATGGGGAATCATGTAGCTCAGATTTTTTGAACTGGAAACATTGTTATACAGTGCCTTTAACTTTGGGTTGTGCAACTTTATCAGGGTATCATGGTGATAGGTCACATTTAATACCAAGTTTGTCTAATTTGACGTAGTACCTTTAGAGTGTCAGATTACAATTCATCATCATGTGTCAATTAAAAAGGTGATTGGGGTAACATAAAGAATGGCAAAGAAATGATCTTGGGAAAGTTTTGCAAGTATGATTGATTCAGTCGTATTTGCATAATTAACATTTATTAGTAAACAGAAAACAAATAACATGATCATGGTTTTTGCAACCTGTACATGTATGTGCACGTATGCAACTTTTCACGTGAATTAAAGTCAAGAATTTGTCTCGTACAGTATGCAGGGCCTACATACATGTAATACACTGTAGGTCTTAGCCCATTGCTAGATATACATGTAGGGCACTGCAAAATGTTAAAGATAAGGGGGGTAAAATGGGGAGACCTGTGCAATGAATTCTTTTGAATGCCAAAATGAGGTCATAAATGATGTCACAAGCAAAATTACATTTTGTCTGGCTAGATAGTGCTTAAAATAATTTGATTCAGGGGCCTATTTTGTGCATAGGGGATGTCAAGGCATGATAGAAGTTATAAAGAATCTGGTCATGTGTCGTATAGTGGGACCCCTTTGCGTTACAGGCACCAAAATTATGAATTTGGTCACTTCTTGCATTTAAACCAATATAACTCAAAAAGTACTAATCAGAAACCAACAAAAGTATACATTTTCTGAAAGCTTATACTTCAGAGAATCTCAATCATCCAGGGTCAAGTTGCTATACAGGGTGTGTAAAAAAAATTAAAGGGTAATATCACAAAAAACGTATAGTTTTGTGATATTGATGACACCTCA
>JZLH01S0334222.1:9848-24159 GCA_001188425.1 Eucidaris tribuloides | reverse complement strand
TAAAATTACGACAATTTGAAAACAATTAAATAAATAAATAAACAAAGACCATGGAAGGGAAGAGCTGACATGGAAAGGAGTATCCATAGGATACGATAATTAAATCTAATATTTTAAAATGTTCAATAAAGTTATACTTAATGCAAACATAAGAGTTAAATTATATACACAATATAGGGATACAGTCGCAATTATACCAAAAACAATAACAACAACAACCACAAACTCACTCAGCGGGTTGATTTTCCTGAAGAAGATGTTTTTAAGAGCTTGAGAGAAACTTTTCCGTAAAGTGATCTTTCTTAAATCCATCGAAAGATTGTTATTAATGGTCCAGAATATGAAATTGATTGTTTTCCCAAATTCGTTTTAATAGTTGTTACTTTAATATTACATTTCTGTTTGTTTCTTGTTTGATATGGATGATCAAGGAATGAAAAATAATCAATGAATTTATGAGGTAGATTGTTATTTATCAAATCATGCATAAATGTACTAATTACATAACGATAATTTCAGGCAGTGTTCCAAGGAGTGGGGGGTGGGGATTAATCAGTCATGTTTTCTCTCCATTACAGCTGCCTCTAGTCAAACAAGACACAACACAAAAAAAGTTATTTGTTTGTTGATTAATTGATTGTTCATGAGATTTTAGTTCATTATGAAGACCAAGGGCGTAATCTGGGGGTGCGCTGGGTGCACGTGCCCCCCCCCCACTCCCACGCAGAGGAGTTCCGCCCCCGGCATGCAAAACGAAGTTTGGACCCCTTTTCTACTTTTAACAGCTGATTTTCCAAACTTTAGTTCCACGACTTCCACCTCCCCTTATACCATAACAAGCCTACGCCCTTGATAGACGCATCTCTTGAATGTATTGTGAGGATTTAAATGAACAACCCATTAGAGTTTCATACAATAAATAAGGAAATAAATGGGTATAACTAATAACCCTAATGCAGGTTCCATAGTCAAGGGCGTAGGCTGGGGGGGGGGTGCACTGGGTGCACGTGCACCCCCCTCCCCCGCAGAGCCATAGGAATTCCACCCTAATAGCAAAAAATAAATTTGCACCACCCTTTTTTGCTTTCAACGCCTGATTTCTCAACTTCAGTTCCACCTCCCTTAGATGTGCACCTCCCTGTTCCACCTCCCCGAGGTGTGCACCCCATGCCCAAACCAGCCTACGCCCTTGATAGTAATAGCCTTCCGACACTTGAGGAGTGGTATTATTTTTCTGGTAGATACTGTAAGAAGTACGGTATGTATTGACGCTTATAAGACATGAGGTTGTAACAGTAACGTCGTAGATTTCCGAAATTAAAAAGAAACAAAACAAACGTAACGAATTTCATTCTATATAGATATATGTATACATGAATTACAAACTAACTAACTAAATAGTATGCAATATATAATAAAATATATATAATGTAGGGAAATAGTATGAAATAGAAAAATATCAATATTTAGAAATTTAGAAATATATAATTCATCAACATCGATATCAATAGCAAACATGATGTAAAAAAGTCTATTACAACAGTAAATTGATACATAATTTCAAATACACAGTATGTATTTGCATTACTAATTATACCTCTGATGTCAGCCACTAAAGTCAGAAATATTGGCTAAAGGGAAACGCTAGGCGTTCGGATGGGATTGCACGTCTATAATTCAATATTTTTTGATATAATTGCCCCGATTAAATTAGCAAATTACTCATTTGGAATCCTAGCGGCATCTTGTCTCCGTCGTAATGCGTTTATTGGGCAGATAAGTATGAACAAGGAATTACTATAGACTTCTTGGTATGAAACACTTACATGTAGTGGACTATAATGGCAATTTTTTTAACTACGGGTGCCTTCACACAGAACTTATTCTCGATGATAAGACTTGTATTTTCCACTGAAAAGAATCACTTGTCAAATTCAAGTCAATAAATTCAGGAAATGAAATGCGACGCATGCCATGACCCCATGCAGTTTCACGCGTGAGTGCAATTATCGAAAGTAATTAAGCGGTTACAATTAAGGTCGAGATTAACCACTAGCTCATTAATAATCAATTTCACGCTGCATGATGATGACTTTGACCAAGGAGCTTTGCTCATTACATTGACACTCCGTATAGGAGCTCATCCTTTATCACGAATTATCAACAAGTTAACAACAAGAAATCTCTTGGTTATAAGTAATATAAATCCACTTGAAGTTAACTTAAATGTTTGAAGACACCGTTTAACACTGTGGAAGACATTATATATATATATATATATATATTTTTTTTTTTTAAATGTCAATCTCTGATCATGGTAGTGTTAGAATGGACGCATAACTACTAAACTTTAGATAATGATGTCACTAGAAAAATTATATGTACAGATAAATATTGGCATATGAATTAATGCCATGCGGATTAAAATTCTATAACAAAGCAGTCCCTGGGGAAGACATAATGATGTCCACTTGAAAAATATGTATAGATAAATATTGGCACATGAATTAATCAGAACAAAAGTTCTACAACACAGCAGTCTCTGGGGAAGACTGGAATGGTCGCTCGTTGATATTTACTTGATAAAAGCACTTATAACATTTTGACTGAGCCGCACTAGTGTGGATGATCTTTTAGCACGGTTTGTTTGTTTTTTAACTGGAAAGATTGTTAAACAATGTTCATTCTGAAATAACTTAAAATTTAAAGACACAATTTAACAATGACCACAGTTTAAACAAAATGTGAATTACATCATCCTCCATGCTCGAAGTTGTTTTGATAAAAACGAAAAATGAAGCCCTGAAAAAAAATGTCCTTCAAAATGATTACCGAGTGCTTTAAAAAAAAAAGTGAAAATCTATGAAAACTCAATTTGACCGAGTTCACCTGTCCTTTTCCTCCCATAAATAAAGGCTACTTTGTGCTCCACCGGAGTAATAAGTCACAGTAGCAGCATAAGTTACCAAACTTGTGCATTCTAGGGTGTTTATTTATCTATTTAAGCACTGCTATGTACCTCAGATATCAACGTTTGACATTTATTTTTAAATTGAAGCTTCACAATATTAAATTATGTCTTTAATTCCTTTAAGGTTTCTTATCCTCATGCAGAGTGTCAGCTCCTTTAACTTGTGCTCAATGTAAACTCCCCGATAATCATGCGAACACAGGCAATGTGGATTAAGTTTTCCAATGATAATGAGACTAACACTAAAACAGCTGTTATTTTGAGTCACCACATGGCACATAAGATGTCTGTTTCCAATGTTTTGCCAGGATTTTTTGTTCGGCAACTTTCAATTAAAAGAGGAAGTGCCAGACTTACTGTATGACAGAATTGACATATAACTGTCAAATTGATTAACGCAATTTCAGAAGTTCCAGATACAGACTGTGATATCATTAGGTAATCTCTGCTTCAGTCGCTACTGTGACTACGTATGATGTTTATAGCATCAGCACAACCTTTGCACTGTATGTTTCACATAAAGAAATAATGGTGAAATTTGGGTGCACAAATTAATGTCCCAATCAGCACCTTAGTAATTCTCCACCGTTTAGGGTGCATTTTAACCTCTGTGGGTTCAAAATTGCACCTCTGAGGGTGCAATGTATTGGACGTGCACCCTAAGGGGTTCATGGGTTCACCCATTTGTGTGCTGCTATTGGAACAATTTGTGCACCCTAATTTCTTAGTTTGTATTACAACCTTTACTGAGTCAGGGGCGTCGCAAGCGGCTAGCGGGAGCCCGGGGGAGGGGGGGGGGACACAACTGGTTTGGAAGTTGCCGGGTTATTTGCGATTTTTCAGGTAAAACAACAGAAGACCTTTTTTTTAATTTCATTTTATTTATTTATTTTTTGTTTGTTTTCTTCACGGGTCTGAGCGCAGATGGGTAAGACCCGTAAGACCTTATTCCACCCCCACTTTTTTTTTGCTTGTTGATTTGTCGTCCGTCGGTACTGGGAGGATTCGGGGGGGGGGGGTGCGGACGTGTGTGCTCTCGAGGTGATCTGATTTCTATTACTCACTACTACAGCACCTGAATCCATAAACTACTACGAATGCTCTATAAATTCCAGATAAAATCACAGTATGACGATACATAACTATGATATATGAAGGGAATTTAGCGTTGATTTAATACAAGATCGTTCTAATCGTGATTTCATTTTTATCACATATATTTTACAAGCAGATGAAATCCATAACTTGAAAACCGCAAGGCACTGAGTGTAGCCTTGCATGGCTCAAGGCTGTACGTGCGTGATGACAAAAGTTCTATGTTCAATTATGTTAAACACTGTCTTCGACTCGACTTCCCACAATTCATTTAACCGAATTCTAGTCTATTTTCTTTAATTCTCTCAGTACCATTACAACGAAACCCGGGGGGGGGGGTCACTCACCACATATTGTGCTACCCACGCGTGTCCACACACTTAAAAAATGGACCCTAAATGGCGTAAACCCCGCAGAAACCCCGTCGAAAAACATACCCTAAATGGCGTAAACCGGGTAAAAAATAAACCCTAAATGGCGTAAACCCCGCGTAAAAATGGTAAAGAAATATACCCTAAATGGCGTAAACCCCGCGTAAAAATGTAATTTAGTACCCAAAACGTCGAAAAAAGCAGTTGAAGCTGAAAAACACCCCCTTTTTTTTAGGAAAACGTCGACGACGTCGAAGGGCTGAAAACAGACCCTTTTCGACGCTTTTTGTGGACGCGCGTGCGTCGTACGTGATATGTTGAGTGACCCCCCCCCCCCCCGGCTATATACCTTTCGTCCTAAGGAAACGTTTTTTTAAACGTTTTAAACACGTATCGGACATTTCTGGAACGTAGAGAAAACGTTTACTGGACGTTTCGTGTTTGCTGGGTACTAGCTCGAGGTAGATCAAAAGTTTGGCCCGAGACTTCGTCGGGTTCAACTGATCTTCCTCCTCCGCCACAGTCCGACCTCAAAGGTCTCTGCTACCTCAAAGGTCTCTGCTTCCTCAACCAGTGTTCGTCAACGCCGAATTTAATCTTTGCCCGGCTCTATAGGGCTTTCCCTTTTCGCAGTAAACTATTGGGGCTTTTCAGGCTGAAACGAGTCCTTGATCTTACCTCGTAAATGTATTGTCAGTGTCGATAAATTGTCTGACTGAAGCAAATTCAGGCAGAGCAAATTTAATTTCAACTGATCTTGAGTCATTTCTTACTGAAGAGGCCACTGATTTGCTCATTGTACACGTAACTCTCCCTGTCCCACAAAATCAATTGGGCGTTCTACTTACAATATTGAAAATGAATTGGTAAAAGGTTGGGTAAATGGGAGTTGGTTAAAGGTTGGGTAATCTTATCTTAATCAACAATATAGAATTTGATTAACCAGCACACCTCGGGGGAAAAAAAACTGCCCCAAACTATAATGGACACTATTCTAACCATAGTTAAGAGTTGGTTACAATTGTGCCCAACTATTTTAAGAGTGTAAGTCTCTAATTTAATTTACAGCTGATCCGACCCAGGCCCCAACAAGTACTCCTGCACCCTGTCCTAACCTCGCAAATCCCGAAAACGGTGCCGTTATCACGACGGGTAATTCTGCCGTCTACAGCTGTGCCGCTGGATTCCAGTTCAGCAATGGCGACCAGCAGCAAGTGACCCGGATGTGCCAAGATGGGACCTGGAACGGAACAGAACCAGTCTGCGTCCAAACGCCTACCACTGCATCGCCCGCTATGATGTCTACCTCCGCCGCGCCCATGGTTGGCGGTCCGTTTCCCGCAGATAGTGCCCAGGGGAGCAACGGTGGCCCAACCAGACCTGGGGCGGGTATGGCCGGTAACAAGGCCCCTGGAATGGCCGATGCAGGGGATAAAAATGGAAATAAAGGTAATTTAAAAGAAACAGAAATCCCGGAAATATAACCTCCTTTTTCTATAATTGCTTTTGTTTTGGTACATTATATTACAGAACTTTTATTATACTGTTATCAAATCTTTTACCAAGTCTTGAAGAGTTTGGTCGCAAACTCCACTCCAGTAACTCTGCATGAGAAATGCATTTCTTTGGTTTGCACACGCGCCTGTTGAAAAATAAAAGTAAACCTCAAGACAGTTTGTACTTGTTCGTAAAATTTGACTTCAAATTTAACAGTATTATTAGGTATAATACGTGGTATACAGGTGTATGTGTAAATAAAAGACTGTTAATAACTCAATTTTGGTGGAAATGGAGTTCACCCGTTTTGCGATCAAACTCTTCACCTTATTTCGCCGATACAAATGTCAAACATAGCCCGACGTGGACATTCTTTTCACGTGAGAAAATTATTTCATCACCAGATCACCCCGAGAAAGTATGTTTGTAAAGTAAGTGAATATCAGTCACTTTGTTAAATGTAAATGGATTGGATAAAAATTGAAATAAAGAAGTGCTGCAATTGAATAATTGTAGCAAAATTGAATTACTACCACCCTATCACATTGTTCCCCATATAACATCAATAAGAAAAACATCGACATCAACGCCATTTTCTGGCATAGAATTAACAGAAAATTTACCCAAAATATTCAATTGCATTTCCTCCTGTTTCTCATCTCCAGGTGGTTTAAACGACAGTCAGATAGCTTTGGCGGTCCTTGCTACAATTCTTATAGTCCTGGCGATTGCATTCTACTCAGGGTTGCTATACTGGAAATACAGAGGGTAAGTGTAGGTATTTGAAAATGAAATGTCACTTTCGTGAGTAATAACGTTATTATTTTCTTTTAATTCGGCTATATACGTTTCCCCATTTCTCACACCTTTTAATTTTTTTTATTCTTGTACTCATCCATGTCCTGTCCTGTCAATGGAACGGGCTCTTATAATACGAGGTGACTGCACGATATTAGAGGAAATACAAACTGACAATATATATTGTTGATGATTTTCAAAATACACTAATTTATCTGCCACCTTTCTTAGTTCCAGTGTACATAATTCAGAGGATCTCCACTTACCACAACACACATTCTTACAGAAAGTGCCATTCTAACTTTGCCCATTCGAAAATGTGCACTTGTACATGTATTATATAAAGGATCTAGAGATTTTTGAACACCATATTCCCCATATTAACCGTTTTAAAGCTTTAGTGTAGAAGTGTGTGAAAGACGTTAAATTTAAGTTTCGGAATATACTCCAGTAGTCATACAACTGTATGACGTATGTAGGAGTTGTCACAATTATTGTGATTTGTAAGTCGAACGCACCGTCAAAAAAGCTGCTACCCCTTTTTGTCTCACCCACCGGAGGTGAAGGCGAGGCTAAGGGATCCAAATGGCGTCCGTCCGTCATCCGTTACAAAATTAATGTTAGTTAAAGTTTACCTGCAAGACTCTCCTATGAAACATAATTTGGCAACTGTACGTCCAATGACAACCAATCCTGAGTGATAGGTGCAATAGAGGTACCATCATGTTGTGGTGCTGTCGAAGGTCACATAGTGAAGTCAAGAGTCATTTTGAGGTCAGACTTTAAAATGTATTCAAGACTTTCTTGTTTCATCAAACTTGAGTTAGGGATGCACTTGTAGAAACTTTTGTATTATTTAATCACGTGTGGGCGAGACACAATCTTGCCTTGTATTTTTTGAGAAATTCCAACGAAAATGTATTCACTTGATCAGGATATATTGATGATTTTGTTTTGTGTGTACATCGTGAAATAGTTGCTCTGGCAAACGGATTTCATATTTTGATTTACACCTCTATTATGATTTTCAATATATATTGAAAGTCTTCATTCGATTGGAAGTATCTACACATCTATTGATATTATTTTTTTCATGCTTTTTCACCTTGATCCTTAACATCATTCTTATTTCCGTCACCGTAAAAAATACTAAACACTTTTATAAACACTTTTCTGTAACACTTTATAAGCACTTGAACACGTTTATCTGGAAATTATAAACACGTTTAGTTAGAAATTCTGTGTATCACCTATATGATATCACAAGTTCGTGTTTATTTCTGGAACACTTCGTTAACACTTGAACACGTTTAATATGAAATCATAAACCCGTTTAAGTGTTTAAGTGTTGGAAATTATAAACGAGTTAACACAAAATTTTGTGAACATCTAAACACTGAAGTGTTTAGATCTTCATGAGAATGTTTGTATGCGTTTATGTGTGTTAATGAAGTACTCCAATAAATACGAACTTTTGATATCATACAGGTGATACACATAAATTCCAAACAAACGTGTTTCTAAAATTTCGAGATAAACGTGTTCTACTGTTTAAAGTGTTACAGCAAAGTATTTTAAGTTTAGTATATATGGTTTTACTATTTTTCATTTCCGTTACTATTCACAGATCTTCGTTCGTGGCGGTTTCTACCAGCTACTAAGGAAATTCAGACGCTGTAGGTGGATGTACTACCGTGTTGATGTCATGGGCAGATTCAGCTTTGCCATCATAGTTCCAAACCGCCAGCCTGACTTTCGTAATAATACAGGGCGTCTTAAAAAAAAACTTACACTGTTTTGTTTTTATCTGTGTGTTTCATTTCTTTGAATCTTGTAAAAATCTTTATAGGGATGACAGAGAGGATTTGGGAGTTTTGTTTCTCTCCTACATTTTGACATTTCATAGAAGATGGTGTTCAGCAGGGTGCACAAAAAATGGCCGAACTTTACCTGTCGATTGTGAAAACAAAGCGGTGGTATAACAGACGTTTTAGTATACAAAAACCGTCCAGTAAGAGTGGGACTCTCTACAACGTGAAAAAACTTCAGAAATCATAAAAAGCGTGCTTAATTTTAACAAAATTTTAACCAAACTAGAGGGCATATTGAAAACATCATTCACATGCCGGATCGAAAAATCTGAAAATTCAGTAAAACTGCCTTATGATAATCGAATCAACACCAAACTTTTGAATTCTCAGATGTGTAGTTAAAGGGACAATTAAGAGTCCCATTAAAATACTAATCAATACTTTCTATTTCATTCAAAATCAATTTTTTTTTTTGAGGCGCTCTGTAGTTCAAACAGTTACATTTCTTCAGACGCTGGGACAAGCGTACTCAAAGTACAATCGCTTTATCGGGGGGGGGGAGGGGGTGGCTGTTGGTATAAACGCCCACATTGGTTTCAAAAATATTAACATAACGGGGAATTTACCATTTTTGGAAAATTTCGCCTTCCCTATTGTTGACTTGACTGGTCAAATAGGAAACCACTTATTCACAGTTTGTACTAGCTGTTGGTACAATATGTAATCAGTACTTTTGAGTTTACATGCATGTATTATACCAAATCATTCAGTTTTGTGTCTTTGACACTTTTAAACACCTACCTGGTATATTATTTCTTACCTTGGTCGCATAACGTGTATATCACCGAAGTAGAAAGGAAGTATATGTTATGCACATATGACATGGATTTTGGTGGTGTGGTGATAAATGATGTGATAATTATTGTGATAATTATTGTAAAGTAATGTACCTTTTGTAAATGATCATTCTTTGTATCACATCTTTGACGTTATTTCTGCCGTCAGCTCACAAAAGGAAATAAGTCTGTGAAATGAGTTTCTTAGTAAGTGAAGAAAATAATGTTTTTCTTTCTATGCAAATCTGTAGAGTTGCTTCCTTTTGATATGTACATATCTCGGGAATTAGGGGTCGTATGACCTGAATTTCTTCACCATCATGGAGAGCATGCCAAAAATATTCGAAATCGACTAAAAAGTAGAATTTGATAAAAATCAGAGTTACTTCCTTTTGTGAGCTGAGGGCAGATTTCAGGTCATGTTTTGGACCACGATGAAGTTTCTTTGTTTGTTGTTTATTGACCTGTTTGTTTATTTGTATTTTTATATGAACAAATCAGAATTCCTTATCATGTAACCAATCACACAAGTAAACGCACAGACGCTCTAGGAGGGGATGGTGTCTTAGAGAATTTCAAATGCGTATGAACACACCTTGCTATGATTGAAACCCAACTCAATGAAGTTTGTCAAGTTTAGAAATATATCGTACAACACTGTAATTTTCATCGTACACTCTAAAAATTGAAATTTTATATCAAAATTTAACCCTAACCAGGGTGGGCTTTTTTGCTAATGCTGAATCTGGGGGGGGGGGGGGGGGATTCGCGTCCCACCCCCCGAGATCTTGGCCGTCGCATCGCGCGATCGCGCCGAAAATCGGCCACGCACTACCCCATCATCGTAATCTTACAAGTCTGTGCTAGTTAATTACCAGGATTAATTTCCATATCAATTAATTACTGCTAATTTATGCGTAAATAACAAAAACAAAATAATTAAGCGGTAAATCACTAATTAAAGCTCTTACAACACTGCTAATTTTGTGTCTGGAACACTCTTATTTAGCATTTCCTTAAATAACAAAGTTTACTTGAATAAAAATCAGGTAATCAAAAATTGTATTCCTAATGTATTTTAATTTTTTTTCAAGTTTCTTATGTATTTCTTTGTTTTTTTAACTTCTGCTTTTCTATGCTTTTTTGATGAAATTTGTCGGGGACACTTTTGCGGTCATAAACACAGCACCAGCAAATTTAAGTTATTTCAACCAAATAAAAGTAAATATAATCATACATTTATGAATTTGGCTTAGAAACCACAATTTGTATGGAAATGTACACAAATCATACGTTTTCTGAGCGATTTTGGGGTGACATGCAAGTACAAAATGTTAGTAACTTGGGAAACCGCGTAAGCCCGGACGTCGGAAATTTGGTCTAAAAGATGCGCGACATTCGAGAGAATTAAAGTCATGAAACCGCCGTGGCAACTGCTCGCCGCGCGTCGCAACATTTTGCGCGAAACAGTCGGGGGGGGGGGGGGGGCCAGGCGGATTCCCGCCCCCAGGCCTTTTAAGAGTCAAAAGGCCGAGAGTGACCAACATTTCTAAAATGTCACTTGACCTTGAATCAGGACTGGCATTACACGTTGAATCCAACTGAAATAGGTTAAATTCAACATTTAAAAAGTGTGGTAACTCCCTCAGCCTTTTAAATGTTGAAAATAACATTTGCAGTTTTAAGAGTGCATTTTTTTGTTCTAATATATTACTAAAGTATAAGCAATCAAATTTTCTTTCTCGCGATCAATTTTAACATTTTGTAAAGCGCAAAGAAAAATATAACTGTGGGGGTGTGGCGTACATATACCTAAACAAAAAGCGTATCTGGGGTGTTTAGCGTTAACAATTATGCCAATTATTGCTCTATTTGATTTTTAAACCATGATAAAGTTGTTCTCTTGTTGTTGGTTGCTTAAAATGTTGGTATATGATATATGTATTTATACTGTGGTTATACTATTGTCCCGTGTGAACACCCAAATTACCTTTGTTGTTTTTGAACATCACGGAGTGTACAGGGCAGGGGCGGGTCGGAATCGGGGGGGGGGGGCAGGGGGGCACTTGCCCCCCCCCCCAAAAAAATGCCCATTTTTTCAAACAACGAAATATGCCCTGTTGTGAAATGAACGCCAGCCCCTCCTGTTTTTCAAAATGAAAATGTGCCCTTTGGAATGACGCCCTTTTTTTTAGTCTACTCATTTTGTCGATATTTGGTCTTCTTTATATTCATTGTATTTTTTTTAGCCGTACAATAAGACATATTAGTTAAATTAGTATGTCACAAGCATTTTGTGCCTAAAAAGGTGCAATTTAGCATCTCCTCTAATCCCTCGATGTGGTAGCAAAATATGCCATGCCTAGCTGTTTGGCCCACCCGCCTCGCCCCCATTTAATTGAAGGCAAATAATGCCCTTTTTTCTGAGTTGAATGTGCCTTATCTTGGTTTCAACCCATACTGAAACCTTTATATACGCACATTCGTCACTGGAGGTGGTTTTCTTTTATTTTTGTTATTGTTTATGTATTTTTGCCTTTGACTGTCTGATGGGGCACATAATAGAGAAAGAAAATACTTTGTTCAAAGAAGAGGTACATTATGTACCTAGAAGGGGCATTTGGCCTCTCATCTTATAGAGCCGTCTGCGGTTGCAAAAATTGGGCCCTCTCCATTTTTTTTTCGTGATTACTTGGCCCTATTTTATATACTCTTCAAGCGATAAAAAAGTGTTTTTCGTGAGGTAACTTTCCTACAGTCGCCTTTTCTTCTCTTCAACAAAGAAAATCACCTCGTAAGGAGAAGAATGCACCTTTTTCTTCACTAGAACTTCAAGTATTCGCAATGTAATTTAAGCTAGCTTATCATCTCTGCCCTCACTAACGTATTTGCTCATTCATTTTTATGAATTCGTTTGATGTTCTTCATCTTTTTATACACTGCAAAAATTCTGAGTATTAGCGCCAGTATAGACCACAAAGCGAGTTTTACATCTAAAATTTTCCAATTTTTCCTAAACCGCTCGCTCGCTACGCTTGATCGCGAGGTAGATACATGCATATTTCATGTTTAAATGATCAGAAATCCCCTTCAAAAAAGTTTTGCTCAAGTTACATTACCGTGAAGAAACAGCTACTTCAAGCAGAAAAGTTTCATTTAAACAAATGTTTTTGTTTTTTTAATTCTACAAAAAATCAGTGCTGTTATTAGCGCCAGAACAGACCACAAAGCGCGAGTTTTACAACTTAAAATTTCCAATTTTTCCAAAACCGCTTGCTCGCTACGCTCGCTCGCGGATTATGTGTAGGCCTAGAGATTTCATGTTTCAAATCGGAACCCATTTAAAACAAAGGTTGGGTTCGAGTTAGATTGCCGCTAAAAACAGCATCTTCAAGCAAACACCTAATCTGATGGTGAAAATATCTGCTTGCGCCCAATGCCCTTTTTTGGCTTTGCCCCCCAAACGAAAATACGTTCCGCCGCCCCTGGTGTACAGTATTCCTAGAAGCTCGGGGGTTCACATGTCCTTTGGTGCTTTGTGGGACATTTCATCCATGTGACTCTAAAATATCTAGGGACATGCAACGGCGTTCCTACACCAAAAAAACAACAACAAAAAACACTATCTAGTGAGTACAAACGCTTTTCTAAACACTTTCATGCTCTATGTAAACGTGTTCAAGGCTGAGCATCGTGTATGAAATCACTAAACATCGGTGTCCAATGTTAATAACATAAACATACATTTTGTAAACACATCCTTGCTATCACTTTCTAAACACTAGTGTTGAATTACCGTGCATTCTTTTTACAGTGCCACTCCCACGTGTGATACGGCATTGGATCTTTATGTAGACCTATATGTAAGTAAACACGAGCGAACAAAATGTTGAGACAATATTCTTTCAGAAAAAAGGTCCACAGTAACGTAAAACTTAATTCATAAACATTTTTTTATTTGGTTTGTTATTTCATACAAGTGTTATGAATATGATTACATCAGTTGGGATAAAATAAGCTGTTTGATAGATAAAAATGATTATGATCAGTGTAAATTGTACAGTAGTTTATTTAATACTTGTATTTGGTTTTGTATCTGTGGACATAAATATGAAAGAGTAAAGCTTTTTTTGTGTTTTTGTCTTCGATGTGATCGTATTGACACGTTTTGTACGAGGTTTTATTGTCTGACATTCAACTTTTGATGTGGAGCTTCGGCGTGTGTGTACCAGAGCCGTTCGATGGGGGGGTGGGTAGGGTGTGATCGGCCTCCCCATGAAAATATTGGGGGGGGGGCAAACATATCGATTTGCCCCCAATAATTTTGCCAACTTGAAAAATTCATAATATGCATTGCAAATATATGTCGTAAAACCATTGGAAAGCACTATAAAACCATTAACAGTGACATAAAAATACTATTGAATATACAAAATTGTAATTTTTTTCTGCGCGGCCTGCGCGCAACATTCTGTATTACAATTTGGCGCGCGGAGCTCGCCGAAAATCTTGTAACTTCCACACCAAGATTGCGATAATAATTGTAATACAATGGTACATGTTTATTCAATATTTATATTCTTTCAACTGTTCATATTCATTGATCTTGTCTTAAAAGATATCGTAATATATAAGCACGAATTCGACTTTTTATAATAATGTAGCACAGTCTATGGAGACAGATTTCACGCCGCGCGCGAGGGTAGCAGACTCAAATGCACACACTATTGATATGGTAGTGGACATGTCCGTCACGCACAATTTGATAATAAAAATACATATATGGTTTTATTTAACACGTTAAATACTAAATACAAGTTTCTATAAGCGCTTTACACAAAATACCTATGAAGGTTACCTAACTAAAATACAAGTGCACGCGCGTCACAAATTTGTGTCCTAGTGTATTCAGTTTCTTCTTCATTTGTTTTT